>JBAMHZ010000038.1:2987334-3000988 GCA_037177395.1 Alpinia galanga
ACAAGCAAGATATAAATACAATAAATATTAAACAACACAAGTAAAGAAAACTTTACAATAATGTGATTGCTTTTCCTTGAGCTCTTTTGGTTGTATAGATGACTTGGATGTGTGAATTACAATAGTAAATCCCCTTCAAGTTGCCCTAGAACTAGCAGCACTATCTTTCCCCTTCAGCTCCTTTTTATACCCTGCATTTAGAGGCAAAATCGGGCTCCACCAATCGACTGACCTTCATCAGTCAACTAGTATATACCACTAGTCGACTGCTCAATTATTTGCTGTGAGTAACATCTCTCTAACGACTCAATCTACGTCGAATAACTTATCTATGTCAGATCACCAGTCGATTAACCTTTACACCAATTGACTGGCATGCTCAGACATAAAAGACCTGAACACAAGCTGCAGTTGACTCCAACTCAACTGTCCTTCACAAGTCGACTGGTCAACCTTACCAGTCGACTGGTGAGGTCTCCTAAGTGTGATCCCTTTACACTTGTAACTCACCTTAGCTTAGACTTGAGTTTTTAAGCCACTTCCATCAGCCTCACGTCTCTATGCGCTAGCCTTTAAATGCTTCCATTAATCTACTCATGGTAAGTGCCAAGATGCCATGCCTTCGAGACTTCACAACCCCTCATCCTAGACCTCAACCTTCTAGCCACTTTTCGCAACCTCACACTTCAGCGATGCTCTGAGCCCATGTTCGTCATTCTTTGCGTTAGCCTTCAAGTGTTTCAATCAGCTTAGTCATGCTATCAGGTGTCTATCGCCAAGAACCACGCTCTTGGACTTTCCCTTACTAAGTCACAACTTGGACTTTCCTTGCCAACCCATGTTGAACTTTCCTTGTCAAGTCACAATTTAGACTTTTTTTTTGCCAAAAATTCATTTTTAGACTTCTCCAATACTAAGTCTCATTACTTGAACTTTCCATACCAAGTCAACATACTTTGACTTCTCCATTAATCGTTATCAAATATCAAAATCTAACTCGAACACAACTCGAGTATCATCAATCGTGACTTGGGTCGATTGCACCAACAGTTATCTCACATCAGGTGGATTTGGCCAGCACTCCAATCCCCAATCATCTTTAGAACCATTTCTGATTCTGTCATCATTGCCAACATATAGAGATTTTGACCACTCAACCACTTTAGAATTTTCAATGTTTGGATTAGACTCTCATTTTTAGGGTAGTTTGGTACCTGATTATTTTACTCCATCTACAACTATTTTTGTTTCATTTTAAATGGAATTCCGCAATGTCTAATCTCCAATTGATAGATATATCTAGTATGTATTCACGTTTATCTGTAGTAGTTGATGACGATAATTCACAAGATGCCAATCATGGAGATGATAAGAGGTTGGAAATGATGCAGATAATGATGTTATATTCCAATAATTACATGAGTGAAATATGAGTTGTAGAATTCTTTTTTTCAGACGATTCTTCCCACATCGAAATTGTCGACGTCCAAGATATGATACCAATTGAATATAATTTATAATATATTTGATAAATATTTTTATATTTAGACGTGATATTTTTTTTTAATAATATAAATATCAATCTATTTAGACATGACAATCTTAAATATATTTACTAAATCTTAGATTTTTTTTATTTTTATTAAAATTATTTACTAAATAACTTATAATATATTTAATAAATATAAATATAAATTATTATTATTATTATTTAAACATATTTTATAAATTAATCTTATTAATTATAATTTTTATAAAAAAATTTAACTTTGAAAATTTGATTTATAAAAAATTGTGCTGGAATTTAAATTCCAACTATTTGAAAAAAAAAGTCCTGTTTCAGGATTTAAATTCCGATAATAAAAAAAATGTGTCTAGATTCAAATCCTGAATATGTAAAAAAATAATAATAAATACAAGTATTAGAATTTAAATTCTGGCAATGAAAAAAAAAATAAAAAAAATACAAGCACCGGAATTTAAATTCCGGAAATGGCAATGATTCACTCTTACTTAATCTGACAAAAGTTTACCTTTTACTTATTTTCATAATAAATCTACTCTTCACACCTATTTTGAAAAATTCCCCCCGTTAATAGTGGTCAAACACTATTGACTCTCAAAAGTCTCTAAGGACTTTATAAAATTTACTATTTTATTAAATAAAATACTAAGATACAACAACGTCCATGGTCGCTAAACACTTTTGACATCCAGATTGCAACTAAATTCTGTGAACATGAAATTTGCAAAAGGTTGTCACATAAACTGGAATTTGTGTGAGAGATATTTCCTTCTTGTTAGCTAATCAGCATAAGAAACTTCTAAAATATTTTCTCTGCTTCTTTTAAAATATTTTTTCTGCATCTTTCCCGAATTATTTTCTCATCAAGATAATACAAATGTGCCTAATTTCAAGAAAAGTCCAGTTTGGAGCTCTAAATATTAATAAAAAGGAAATAATGGATTTTGCCTTGTGAAACACATGTAAATATTATTCACGCACGTCTTCCCAACTCGAATTAATCAATATAAACAAACTAAAGTGCACATTATTGATGGTGGTCTCAGTTCAAAGGCCACAAAGTACCGTTCAAAAATAAAAAGCAAAACCAAATGTCAAACTTATTGATTCAAAAACTCTTGAACGCAAATGGTCCTTTTATTACCGGGGCTACGGACCGCCATGAAACGGAAATATTTCCATGGATATCTATGCTGGTGAAGAATCACTCACGAGATCGCGTCCAATTTCTGGAAACATGAATATAGAAGAGAGACAGCATCAGACCACCATTGAATTCAACAACAAGCTCAGTGTCAGGATGATATGAGGCTACAAAAGTCAGGCTATTTCTACACTTAGTTTCAATAATTTAATCGCCCAGAATTAGCATATAAGTAACATGGTGAGGAAAAGAAAAGAAACTAGAATCAAATATATTTAATTTTGGGATTACTTTTGATAATTATGTTCTCATCCTTATTGCCTACATGTTCATACTTTGGTTGTGCCTCAGCTAAGATTCATGCAGATTCTGCAATGGATTGGCCTATATAAACATCTACTGAAGCAACGGCTATTTCTTTTGGACAGTATTTTTATTTTCACATTTCCTTCGTACATCCGTTCCAACATTCTCTCTCTCTCTCTCTCTTTCTCTTTCTCTTTATTCGCGGCATTATTTTTTTTCTTCACATTCTAACATCTATAAGTATAGCAATTTGTACCAAAATCTTGAAATTTTTTTTCATTTAGCTCAACAGGCAAAGGATAATCACACAAGTCTGCAGAAGCTTCTCTTTATTTTAACAGTAAACTTTTGACACTGCCTGCAATGAAAAGGAAGATTCCTTTTGACCTTTTTGTCTATCACAGCCAAGTAACGACATCCCCATCAATATCCCATTCTTATTCAATAATAAAATGATATATAAAAATCTTACTTGTAAGAATCACATTTTAGCTTTTTTTCTTAACTATTCCCACATCCTTTTTTGCTTATAATTCATATATTCAGTTTTCCACTTAGAAGATATCTAGTTTTTAAAATCTTTCTCCTCAATTCAAATTTTGAGTCGACTATTTGACTCTTAACAATTAGCACAATATGGTCTGCATTGTTTTAAGAAGCCACCTTAGTAGCAATATATATGGTTGCCTAGGCAGTTTGAAGAAGCGACTGATGGTTCCCTGTAAGCATCCTTTTCAAATAGTTGATTAATCAAGACGACAATGCAGAATATATTGGTCTGGCGGGTGATTAAGCAGTTCAAGGAAACCAGAAAATCGATTTAAGGTAAACAAAAACCCTGATCTCTCCTCACTCATTTTCCTTTTTTCTCCTCACGTTACAGGGGATGGCAACCTCACAAGTGACCCAACTATTCTCTTTTTCACCACTGACAACTCTTCCTCCAATCTTTTGCTACAAAATTCTTCCCCTCTACAAGGTATGGCCTATTTTCTTCCCTATCCTCCCCCTTTATTTCTCATCATTGTAATTTTTACAACAGCTCAAATGCATGCTGAAGGCTCAGAAGGTATATAATATTTTAATCTCCCCCATCATCTCTTCTCTATTTGTCATCTCCCCTTTAAATATTTGTATGAGAGTCTGAGTAACATAGGCCTCAAACACAGCAATATGATTATGAAATACTTGTTTTTTTTTTCTTCTTCTAAAATCCATTACAGTTATTGGGTATGGAGCAAAGGCTTATTCTATGTCAATAAAAAAATTGCAACTGTTACTATTTTTGTGTATTTTTCTTCAAATTGTCTGAATGATTAAATAATAGCTATTGTTGATACACTTAGCACGTAAGGATCTTTTATTCTCCCAATAATATGCTAACAAAAGATCATAATTATTCCTAGTAGGCTACTCAACAAATCAATTTAAAGAAACTCTAAAACCAAATTTTCATCAGCGCATTTCGGTACAAACAATCACCACCACCATCAATATCACTATGCCATGTTTATCCTGACATTTAATATTGAAAAAATAATGAAACCTCTTAAGCTTTATTTTAAGATATTATAACTAGTAATATTTTCATCGATTAAATTGTCTTTAGCTTATGTTTGTTTGATGTCCTTTTTCCTTTACACTTTCCAGTCTAATTGATTAGGCTCTTCCAAATAAAGGATCAAGGGGTCACCTTTAAATACGTTAATATCATCTCAATCAATTTTTCCTTATTTTATACTTACTAGCTCTTGGATATTAATATTGTATAAATTATCCTTTCTAGTAAGTATAGTAGGTCTTGCACATGTTTTTTTTTAACCTTTTAAGGGGGCATAAACCTGAGCTTGGGACAAGCCATGCATGTCAAACTGGTCTGGCTGCGGATAACTCAAATTGACATAGAGCTTCTGTGAAGCAAGGGCATTCTAGACACAACAAAGTCTGGGCTATATTGAGCTTGACCCATGCCTACGCTGGGCACAACATGCAAGAAAAATTCAGCATGACAAGGCTCAACATGATACATTTATCAGGTAGACACACAACCAAATGCTAAGAACCCAATGCTGATCCAAAATTCATTTGCCCTATAAAACCACAATCAAATGGCCTTATATAACCAAAATACTCCTATAAGGATTAAAAAGCTAAAATCTTAAGTACATTATGGTAATCTAGATGTATAATTATTAAAATCTCCTTAAAAATATAAAATAAATTATAAACCATTCATAAAATTTCTCAATAAATAGCTTCCCATCCTATCCCTTATCAAACACACATCTATCTAAAATAAAGCTCTCAATCAAAGCTCAGTTCTCATATTTACATTTCCACTCTCTTACAATCTTTTATAATTTATAATTCTTTTATTTTTTTAAAAATTTATTCTATTATTAGTTCCCGGTATTTCATACTATCATCACTGATCATGCCCAACTCCCATCGACATCATTCACTTTCTTTGTAAATTTTTAGTATATCTTTTTAAATTACTTTACTTGCAATGTGCACTGAAGGACGAAATACAAACAATTTACTACTGAAATCGTACTTAGAATATAAAGGTCTCTTTTCACTTAATATGAACAAATACAACTCAAATTAAAAGTGAAATTTTGTAATCTTTTAGAACTATTTTATTTTTCTACTAATGAGTTTTTTGTTGTTTGCTATATTTCATTTCTTACTACACGATCTAAACAATATTAGTCTTTTTAATATAGAAATGATAATGATTGTGTTAAGTTTATTACAGTAATGGAAACAAAATTTAAAAAAATACTGGAAGTATAATATTTTTAATATATTTTGCATAGCTGTAGTTTAAAATCCTAAAGTTAAATATTTTAGATTCTGTGCTATAAAATTTGAATATTATGAGATTATGTATTGTTCAACAACAACAACAATAACTAGTCTTATCCCACTAGGTGGAGTCAACTAGATTATGTATTGTTCAATGTTCATAAAAAAATTAAATAGAGAATACTTATTAAATGAACTGCACATTTCATAATTTGAGAAGTATGACAATATCATAATTTGAGAAGTATGACAATACATAAGTAGTTGTAAGACCTACGTCTTGCTATTCAACATAACAAATGTCTAGTGACTTAGCATAATAGAGGTGGAGAGCTAGCAATTGATTTAAACAATGAAGTAAATGAGTTATGTTTTCATTTGGCTTTTGGTGCGAATAAAGTGTCAAGTGTATAATATATAAAAATATAGATATTTTAGATCCGTGGTAACATAAACCACACTTACTGTACTCTGGCTGCTATGGTACATAATACAGTTACTGTTTCATGTCTATTATAGCATTAAACTCTTGTTTTAGCATAGTGCATAATGTTGGATAAGAAAATAATTTCAGCTAATAGATAACACTGGAGATATTCATCTGCTTGAAGAATTGATTAGATGTAGAAGATCATTTGCAAGAGAAAGAACTCTCGACATTAGATACTAAAGGAAAAGGAGACAACACTTCTACTGTAAGATCATCTTAACAAAAGGACAGTCTAGTGCACGAAACTTCCACCATGCAGGTCCAGGGACAACACTTTTTATTGTAGGATCATCTTAATTACATACTTAAATGAGAAAGTATGCTAAACACAGCACCACATGGGTCTTAATCCTTCTCTGCGATCCTAATACTTTAGGCCACCAAAAGAATTGGTTAGATGCCAAACTAATCCTTTAATCCTAATTATTCCCATATAACTAAATATTTAATTTTAAAGAATTTAAAAGTTTTAAATCTTTACAAATTTTACATCTCTTGTAAATTATTTCCAAAACTATTTTCCCTCTAAATTAATTTCTACAATTTTTGTAAATTTAATTCGAAATGAAATAAATTTAAAACAAAGTTTTGTTGTCTCTTAATTAATTTTCAATTTGACCTCATGAATTTTATTGTGCAAATTAACTCTTAATTTCAAAACTCAATTGGATAAACTATCTCTTAAATTATTCCAATAAAGGTTTTCATCAATAAGCATAATTAACTACTAATTATCTGATTAATTGACCAAAACAATCACCACTTAGATACTGATCAATTCTCCCTCAAGCTACTTGCATTACCCAGTGAGGGAGTATGCTTTGTGCATCTAACTTTATAGGCTTCGAAACATAGTGAGATCTTATCTAAATGATCAAACACTTTGTTCATTAGATTAGATACATAAGTCTTTAGCAATTAGTGTTAGCGATACATCAAGACTATCCATTATCCCAAGAATAGAATTTTTTACAAAAGCTACCCCTTATCACATCAGATCATGATGTGTCCCTAAGACAGTTAGTATTTGCCTTACTAGGATACATCTAAGTGTTCATTTGATATAGTAATAACCCACTAAAGGAATACCAACTTGAGAACTCTTCTCAATTGGTTTCTACTATACATATTCTTCATTTTACTAGGAACGATTACTCATCTCTATACACACCCAATAACAAGTGCATACAACTGTTTTAAAGAACCAACTCATAAATACCAAAATATGTTGCTTGCTGTTATCACATACCGTGAAATCAATATCCTATTCCCAAGTTTATTATGACTAAAGAACTTTTTAACAAACATCTCTACATGCTTCAGAATCATGTCTTTCTTCGTCTATCACTAATGCAACAAAAGTTTTAGAATCTCTTATTATAATCATCAATTAAAAGACTCAACAAAATTATCAATAAAAGACTAATTTTAATAATACAATATGCAATTAAATTTTCCAGTGATTTCCTTTTACAATCCATAGACTATCACTAATATCAAGTGTGGCTAGGCTTGAATGGAATTGGACATATGCTCAATCAACCAACATTCTCAGGTTTATTCAAAAAAAAAAAAGAAAAAAAAGTAGTCCGATGCACAGTTCCCGCCATATGGGGTCCCGAGGAAGAGTCTACTGTACACAGTCTTATCTTGCTTTACAAGAAATTGTTTCTAAGGCTTGAACCCGTGATCTCTAGGTCACAAGGTAAATATTTTACCATTGCGCCAGAGTTCCCCTTCATTCTCAGGTTTATCCACTTTAATAAAAATGACTTTGTTAGATTACAAATAGAAATGCTTTATTTGACAAATGAACAACTATGCCTACAATTCAATAATTTTTTAATAGTTTGAATGATGCTGATGATGTCCATGATTGTATCACATTTATTAATTGATGCAAAGCAACACACTATGATGTTACCGTAAATCATTTCATATCAACTTCACTTTCCTTTTGAGAATCCCTTGTGTGATATTTTATCGCCCACCTTTGGGGTAATGCAGCCTAGGCATTATATATCTTAGGTTATAAATATATGGAACTGTCTTTCAAGTCTGGCTATGAATAGAAAAACATAATTTTGAATACCAATAGTTTCTGACAGAAGGCTAGAACACCTTCAACAACCCTCGTCATTCTTTATATCCGCTTTCAATTTCCTAATCAATACTATTGTTGCAACTGCAACAACTGCTTCCATAACACATGGTGAAGTAGCTTCTATTCTTTGTTGGGTCAAGGACCATAGTAGCCGTTTTCAGAGAGAGAGCTTCTTCCAAATCATAAAGAAGTTCGTGTCAAGTCAAGAATAGAAAGTTCAAAAAAAGATTGTACTGAAACAGTAATATATCAACTCATTCACCAATGTAAGTTATACCTCTAGTAGCTCTAAAGACCTTAAGTGTCTTGCAGAGGCATGCATGAATTATCAATATAGTTAGAAAACTATTTAGGATATAAGCAAATTATTGAGAGAATAAAATATGACCAATTGCCTATGGCTAACTGTGAAATTATGAACTTATTTGAGCCTCAATCGACCACTTGAATAGTTGGACTCTGAACTTAGGGTTTTCTAAGCACTTGGCACCTTATCTAATCTTCGGGTCTTTATATTGTAGAGGTTCAGGTATCAAAATATCCAAATTTCTTACTAGATACATTTTCATTTAATGGTTTTTGGTAAAAATAAACTCCAAGGAAAGAGAGAGAAATTGTAACTGCAAAGCTAAAGAGGAACAATTACAAATTGCTAAGTGCAAATTTTGCATATAGTTGTAGAGAAATCAATCCTCAAATAAATAGCAATCAATAGAAACTTCTTGTGGATAGGAAAACAGTAATAAATTGCAATCATGAAACGTACCCCATCATGCTTAGGATTTTGACAAGATCAAAATATTATATCATCGTCCTTCTCAGCACCAACAAGGATCAAATTGTGGGCTGAATTAATTGAGATTCCAGTCTTCAGTGGGATATTCTCTGCATATTTCTTTGCAGCTTGTTCCTGCCGCTCGATCTCGCGTTTCTTGTATCCCTGGATCTTCTTCAAACGGAAGAAATCCTCTCGCTCAAGTTCATCCAACTCCCCCTTGATATAGGTAATGGTATTCTCCAGTCTTGGCTTCACGACATTCTCAAGGGCATTCACTCTCCTATTGGTAGTCTTAATGGCCTCGTCAAGGGTAAGAAATGAGGTCTGGAGAGAAGCAAGCTCAACAAGAACCTCAATTGCCTTGACATACGCAGTCCGACAAGCCTGTACCTGTTGACCACCTCGCGCAAGCCCAGTTAGATCGGACTTGGTATCCCCAGCAGAATGGTCAGTGAAGTGCTCAAACCGAGGTAGCTTGACGCCTGCAACATTCTCCTGCTTCGATCGGACCCGGAGGGAGGCGGATTTGACAGACTCAAGAACCACATGCTTAATGTTGTCTCCAGCAACGTACTTAGCCTCGGTGAGAGCAAAAGATGAGTTGCGCATAACATCACCCATAGACTCCTTGGTGGAAACGATCTTCTTAAGGATCTGCCGGAACTGAACGGTGAGCGCGTCGCTCTTCTTCTTGAGCAGGGCGTGGCCACGGGTGGCGCCGACGAGCCGGGCCTTCATCACCCCCAACATCGTCACAGTAGGCACCACATTCAAGCGCTGACTTTGTCCAGACATCTTTCCCTTGTTGCCTAGGGTTCTCCCGATTAGGAATCCTCGAAAGGATCGCTTCTCTGCTCTGCTCGTAAACATCACATATTAGAAAAATACAATTCTATCAAAAATAAAAGTGCAGTCGTTCGAAAATTCGAATTCCAAAATATAACAAGATGATGGACAATCTTCAACAAAAAATTAGGGTAAAAAATCATGCAGAGTAAAGAGCGAAAACCAGGGACCATTCCTCGAAATACTATAAAGATGACACCGATCAATACCAGGGTTTGAGCTCCACGGCGAAATGGCTTCACCGATATCTCGAACAAACTTCTGCGGTGCTGAAAAGGGAAAACAATTCCGGAAATATATATTTATGGTAATAAAAACTTGATCGGCAACAAATAGCCGACTTACTGCGGAAGTCAATTTCAAGATTATATCTCAACCGTCCAAATCATTGAAATAAACATCTGACTGGGATGGTGAAACTTAAGTATACTAAACCCAACATCTGATCCCACAGCCATAGTTTAAACGCAGGAGATGCCAATGCCAGCGAGCCCTAAACAAGGTCTGTGGAGGAATTCAGGAAAGCTTCGCGTCGCCCTGCTTGGCACACGCAAGTTGCCCCCGCTGAGCTGAACCACATCTCCTTGGTTCGGCTCCACTCAGGAGGCGAGAAATCCTCGCAAAACCCTGGTTTTCTGGTCTCTGAGACTGGGTTTTCTCCCACCCATACACATCCATGGGGACTTCCGTGCAGATGACGCCGCTTTGCGGTGTCTACAGTGAGAACCCTCTCTGCTACTTGCTCTCGATCGATGGTTTCAACTTCTTGATGGACTGCGGGTGGAACGACCTCTTCGACCCTAACCTTCTTCAGCCACTCTCCAGGTTCTTCTTTTCTGGTCCTTTCCCCCACATTTTCTACTGGATTTATGCTAGCAAGCTTCCGTATATGCTTGTCTTTTTTAAACGTGGTAAATTTTTGGTTGAGAGCTTAGGTTATGGCTATATCCTCTTCCCTCTTGTTGGTTTAGTAGACAGAAATATTTTTATAGGTTCCCGAATTTTTTTTTCCGCATCTGACCATACACAGGAAAACTTAAAAAGAGAAAAAGAATATGTGCGATAAAACTGGGTTGACGAACAATAGATATGGAGATCCTTTGTTATTGCTGTTGTCAGTGTACCTGTTTCTTAACTAACCTTCCGCTTTCAAGTTGGTGTTTTTGACAATGTAGGCTTGCCATCCTGTGAATTTAGTGGTTCTTTCAATCTCATGTCTTAAAGATACATAATGGGCTTAAAGCAAACAAAGCAACTTTCCTTGACAATGATGTTCTGATATCTTCTTTGAAAAAAAAAAGGAACACGGAAGGTTTGTGTTGCTACTTGTCCCTACCCTATTGGCATCTATGACTAGGAGATGAGATCATTGTTATCAAGACACCATGAAGGATGAAAAAAAAACTCAAGCAATAATATTCTCTGAGGTCTGTCGAGGAAAGTAAATAGAAAGAGTACTGAATGAACTTTCAATTAGTTGTCCATCTGAACAATATGCTGAATGATCTTAAACTAAGTGGATCGTTGTAACCTCCAGACTCTTTCTCTTTATATGCGCATACATATATGCATAGTTTAAAATCTCGACCGTGCCGAATAGTTTAGACGAAATTTGCCATTTTGCTAGCCGCTCAACTCTCCACGGTCGTGGATCCGTGGGGACGCAAAGGCTGCCATGATCACGCAATGACCTTTGCGATGTTGCTGAGGTCGTGGGGTGTTGTGGCACGAAACAAGCGCATATGCAAACAACGGTAGCAGTGCCGCAGCACATGATAGTTGTGCTTGCGGCCAGCTGCAGCAACGCCATGATATGCGGCAGTCACGCTCTCAATCGGTGGCAGAAATGCCACGACACACGCACTGACATGCAACAGTTTCGTGTGCACCTCATGGCAAGAATGCCGCGTGCCACTACAGTCGTGTATGCGGCTGACGGTAGCAATGCCATGCAGTCGCACGTGGCACAGGGGGTGGGGGGCTAGGGTTGATGCGGCGAAGAGAGTGGAGGTAGGTTTAAAACTTAGGGTTTTAATAAAAACTTACGTTAATAATTCAACCAACTTCTAGTTATAATTTAGGATGCTCAATCAAAACTCTAATAAAATAATCCCATTAATCTAAAAATATTTCAAAAATTTATAATAAAATTTATTTATTTATATATAATTAATAATAATATAATATTATATTATATTTTACTTTTTTTTTCTAATCGCTATTAAATTGAAATTAAATTAAATTAATCAAATCATTTTTTTTCTTTTTCTTATTATTTTTTTTAGTATATAAGATTCTTCTCACTAGTTGAAGGGGAGCTTTGACGTAATGGTAAAATCGTTGTCTTGTGACCTAGAGGTCATTAGTTTGAGTCCTGAAAATAGTCTCTTGCAAAGCAGGGTAAGGCTGCGTACAATAGACCTTTTCCTGGAACCCTACATGACAGGAGCTTCATGCACCGGACTGCTCTTTATAAGATTCTCTTCACTAGCAAAAGTTTAGTCCCCAAACATTTTAATATTTAAGGTAAAATTTTTATTTTTAATTAATATGTTTTATATTTAAAAATTATTGACATTGTATCAATATGACACGATATTGAAACCGTATCGTTCTGGATGTAGATTGGAACCTTGGTACGGATCAAGTTTTTAAACCTTGCATACATGTATATATAACTACCTCAAGGAGGGTGAAAGAGAAGACGCTAATATATGTATCCCCAACACATATGTAAGGAGTTATTGATCAACTGTGGCTCCCAAAGCATTTTGAGTGAAAATTTTGATTCAGAAGTTTATAACAGTTAATAATGCCTACACTTTCCAATAAAAGGAAAGTAAAAGTATAACAAGTTCCTCATCAATATTTATTTGAACAAGCTTTATTGTGATACAAGGTTTCTTAGCTTAAACGTATAAAATCACAGATAGAAACTAAAGTTTCTTGACTAAGACTACTTGGCAAGCTAAAGCCTTTTTACTTGTTTTATAATAATATATTATAGAAAAAAAGGTTTGATTGCTCATAATTGCCAAATCATTAGGGCTTGAGTATTGTCAAAATTAACAATTGCAATAGTTACATACCTGAAGGTTTAAAATGTGACAGATGCATGATATTGTATTTCCTAAATGAGCATCTGATAATAGTTAACTTTACTTTGCTCTGAAGATTGACAAATCTATTTCCAGCTTTATGAGATGCTTTTGTGCATGCATATTATGTTCAACGAGGAAGTTTATGGTTTTTTGCTTCTGCATTCTCACCCACCTATTTCAGAATCTTTGTGGGACTACTTTTAAGTAAAAAGAACATCATAATGGAAGCACAATATACAACAACAACCAAATCTTATCCCATTAGATGGGGTTGACTATATAGATTCTCATATGCCATTGAACTCTATCTCCTACTATATTTTTATTTATATTTAAATAAATTTTATTTTATTTTATCATTGTTAACTAAGTTTTCTTAGGTCTTCTTCTTTTTCATTTGATTTGTATATTTGTGATGATTTCATATTGTTTAACTGAAGCATTTATTAGTCGTTAAGTACATGTCTATACCATCTTAAATGTGTCTCCCAGATTTTTTTCTCAATAGATGCAATTTCAACTTTTCGCTCTAATATTTTTATTTCTTAT
>JBAMHZ010000038.1:3008279-3027750 GCA_037177395.1 Alpinia galanga
AATAATTTTATTATTATTAAAATTTATTTTATTTTTTAATCCTATTTAAATTAATTTTACTATTATAATTAATTTTTTCCATAATTATTTTATTTATTTTTAATATTTAAATTAAAAAATTTATTTTTAATTTATGTATTTTATATTTATAAATTATTGAAATTTATCAATACGACACGATACCATATTGAAACCGTATCATTCCAATCGCAGATCGAAACCTTGATACGGGTCAAAATTTTAAACTTTGGATTAAGCTATGGTCCATACTTTCACACTTACTACTCAGTGGGAAAGGGGATCCCAAAATAGCATGTAACCAACTTAATGCAATGGAGGGAAAGTAGAATAAGAAAGAAGACTTATCTAAAGTTGAAAATTTTTAAAATCTTTGGCATTTTGTCTCCTACTTCTCTTCTAATATTTTTCTTCCTCCTTTTGTCAATAACTTAGATACGAACCTAGTGTATTTTCTCGGTTAAACTTTCTTTTGGTACCCCAAATGATAATCAAGCATGAGGTGTATGCTTCTCAAACATCCAAGGTTGAAAGTCTCAACTAGATTCAGAGTTTGATAATATTTTGTAATAGTGTCTTCCTATTTTGGTCGGGTACTAGTTGCTCCAAGGAGGAGGCGAAGAAAGAGGAGTACAAGGTACAGGAGAAGGCAGACGAGGGGAGAAAGTGGAGGAAGAGGTAGATGAGGCGACAAAGAAAAAGGAGAAATAGACAGACGAGGTAGTGGAAGAGGCATACCTCGAAGAAGTCTCACTATGGAAAAACCTAGCTTCGCATCTTGCATCATTACTCATAGAGCATAAAAAACATAGCTTTGCATGTGAACTACTTCATCTAGGTCTTGTGCTTTCTTGCATGCAGGTTGGGGGTGGAACAAAAAATGTCACCTATGGCAACTTACATGGAACAAAATTTGAAATTATGCCAGCATCTATCAATCAAAATTATTTCTTTGATGACTTATTTGTGCTGTGACCATGTATTCTATGTGATGCTTTGAAAAACATGCCAAACCTGAAATCAGTTGAAATCAAACACCCACTATTTTTGAAATGCTAAATATTCCCAAATCCAAAATATTTCACTCACATTATGGTTTAAACCCAAAAGATATAATAATGAGTATATGGATGTTGTATCTGTTTATCACGAAAAACTAATGTGAGAATGATTTTGAATCTAGCTTAAGAATGTTTGCAAACACATTCAATAGAATACCTATTTGAAAATTTTCAATACAAGGTCTTCTATGAAAATGTTGATAGTATCTTTAGAGGAGTGAGATATTAGCTCTAGGGTTATATTGTGAAGTTTTACAGAGATTGAGAAGCATTTTTTTGTCAAGGTGTCTTTGCGATTGCTTAGAATTATTTGACCGCTTGTCAGTATCTTTGGTTTCTATTGGCCCTGAAGTTTAGCGCTGTTGGTTCTGGAGGCAGTTTTTAAGGTCACCTACTATTGGAGTTGTGGGTGACCCAACACAGTTTGCTGCTAGGTTGAAATGGACTGTTTGACTCAAAAAATCTTTAAAGGCTTCAAAGTCTGAGAATCTTGGGGCATTAAAAGTTGTTCCAATAGAGAGAAAGACCTTAACCTTTTTTGAAGGGTTGAAATTCTTGTGCTTTTGTCAATCCTCAAAGGGCATCAACCTCTACGCATTAAACAGTGTTTTACAGCAGCTTGATATTTGTTAGGGCAGATGGAGCTTTGGCAATGGTAGTCTCAGAGCAGGAGTTTTAGCCCCGGAATCGTTAATAGGGGTTGAAATCCCATTGCAAGAAGAGCTCACCTCATGTGATGTTTCTTTGATTGGAGTTGTCTTGGGAGTGTTCTGGAGAGCTTACCACAACAAAAGTTTACTAAAATAATGTCCATAATTACATGGAGAAGAAGTCATGAAAATGAATAGTAAAGTTATTGTTCAGAGTCAGAATCAAAGTTGAAGAACTCCCAAATCCAACAGCTTGGAGGTTTTCTTCACACAGATTCTCAAGAGAAATAAAAAAACTGAGTCTGGGATAAATCCTTTACATCACATGGTTCTTCCTAGTGAATTTGGGTAGGATGTTGAACATCATGTCCTGATGGACCCACTAGTGGGTATCAGCCATAAGGGGTGCGAGATCTAGAGGAAGTTTTTCTTCCACCTAATGGAAGGGAAGCCTTGGCGCAACGGTGAAATTACTGCCATGAGGCTTAGAGGTTCCGGAAAATAGCCTATTGCAAAGCAGGATAAGGCTGCATATAATAGATTATTCTCTGGAATCCCACATTGGTGGGAGCTTCTGCGTCTTTTTTTAGAAATATATTGTAGCAACTTGGAGAAGTAGACTCATCCCTCTAGAGAAACAGTCTATCATTCACTTCAATCCCTAATGCATAGCTCTCTACTATGAAGAGTGAAGACCAATAGGTGGCACTAGGAGTGTGAAAAACTAACACTCTCTTCAGTCCTTTGGATTATTAGGGGATGGAATGGAACCATAGCTCGATGTCTAAAATGATAATATCCAATTAAGTTAGATGGAGGAATGTATATCTTATCTGTATTAACACAAGCATGAAGGAGAAAAGACCTTGGGATACAATACTTATGTCTTATCTTCTCAAGCTTTGGTTCAATTACCATTGATAGCTGAGTAGTATTCTTCCCAGTAGGACACTTCAGTGTCTGGCTGCATGTGGGATGCAGGTCATGAATCAATTTCTTCCATTAAGGTAAAATTAGAGTAATTTAGTTGAATTTCAATTCATTCAAGTTGGCATCCAAAGTGGATGAATAAGCAGTTTGATTGAGTTGACTTCAGTTTGGGTGAGGAATCAAAGTTAGTATAAGTGTATGAAATCCATACACACAGAAGAAGTATATGGATGTAAAAAACTGGATCTTTAGTTAAGTGTTGAACAGGACAGACTACAGAGGTGGTAACTAAAACATAACAAGTTATCACAAAGAAGGGAAATTCTTGAAGACATATATGTTCTGAACTGGAGACAACTTGAGCAGGGAGCATTTTCAGCAATAAATGGGCAAAAGTAGTAAATTTTAATTGGCAACACAATTTATGGGAGATGTGGAAAAGTAGAGAGAGACTGAGTGGGAGGGTGGCTTGAGGCTGGTAATAATTAAAGGAAGTAAGAGTTATTTTTTGGTAATAATTATGGAAGATCAAGAGAGATTTTGTTACATATTCTACCAAAACACTTTGTAAAACTTGATATAAGAGAGAGGAACTCATCTGGATTAGATTACCCATTCTCTTGAAAAGTTGAATGAATGCACATGTGTTCTGGAGATTAACAGTGTGCACAGGATTTGATTCCTTTTCTCTCAATGTCACTACTGAGAGAGCCATGTGTCTAGTCAGTTTGGTCAACAATCATAGCTTTCTAAGAGAGCAGCATAGATCTAAATGGACACTCCAGCCACGTGGAGCTTCAACATTGGCCAGGAAGTCACTGGGACTGGGCTGCGTGGAAGATTCCAACAATATCAAAACTCTATATTTTTTGAGTGCCACCTTAGATTAGTCTACCAAAGATTAGACACCTTGGTACAACCAAACCAAAACTGTTCCACCACACCCTACATCTTGATTCCATCCTAATCACTAACATCCAAGTCAACTACACATTGGTCCATCACAAATGGGTTGCCTACAGTTTGATCGAACTCAACCCGCTTTAATCGGCACAAATCAGTTCCGCCGTGTTAAACTTGACCCCAAGTCCAATTCGTGGAACTCTTCTGCACAATGTCTTCTCTAGCTAACTTCCCCAATTGAGATCCTAGCCAGGCCAAAAATTAGCAGACTTTATACCCAATATGCATAGCCTATAACTAGTATTTGTATGATAATGATCATTGAATGTTGATAGATTTATGTGACAGTACTTACTGCTTATTATATCGAAAATGTAATACAAGCCTCTTTGTGGCTTTGTGTCTTGCACATTGCCTTTATAGCCTATTATGGCACATAATTTATGCACAGATAATGGTCTGACCATACATGCATACAACTTCCCAGCATTTGAGAAACTTTGGAACAGAAGAAGGAATGCCTGCAAGGCTCATATTCACATTTTGTTACTTTCAAAATGCTTCCTTCCCAAAATTCAGATGACACTTCTTCAATAGCGATTGTGTTTTTTTTTCTTCTGTAATTGATAAATTCTTGTTGATGTTTGTCATTCCTATCCACATGAAAAAACAGGCCACTAATAATTACTTTTTCTTCTTAAATAAACATTCATCAGAGTGAAAATAATTCTTAGGAATTCAATACTAGAAGAGTTAATATCTACCCTATAGATATATTTCCATACATCTGAAGAATAACCTTTTTCTGCATTATGTCCAATTTAACATGCAAACCTTTTTTTTTTTTTTTTGTTGAGTTTTTCTATTTAGGTTTTTGTTTCTTCTATGTTAATTCTAAATTCGTTCTCTCTCTGTCTCTTTTCTTTAATTTGCAGGAATGCTCTGATTTTGACATGTTTTCTCTGGATGACATAGATGCTGTCTTCCAAAATGTTACTAGGCTCACATACTCACAAAATTATCATCTTACTGGTTAGCATTTACCAAAAATGTCTTATGTTGGAGCTAATGAATATAAAATTGAGTTGCTGATATGTCTTGTTATAGATAAAGGAGAAGGAATTATTATAGCTCCACATGTGGCGGGACATCTTTTGGGAGGTACCATCTGGAAGATTACTAAGGATGGGGAAGATGTAATCTATGCGGTTGATTTTAATCACCGTAAAGAACGGTAACTGGAGAATTCTCTTAGTTATGATTCCTATTGAAGCTATGTGCCATTCTATTTTTCTGTATGGCATAAAATGTGCTAATTGAAGTTGTTTGTTAGTCACTTGAATGGAACGGTTCTGGAGTCCTTTGTGAGGCCAGCTGTTCTGATAACAGATGCTTTTAATGCTCTGAACAATCAGCTCTACAAACGTCAAAGGGATCAGGAGTTCATTGGTATAACTCCATTGATGCTACATAACAGAAATCATTTTTCTAATTCATGCATGAACACCACTTCTGATGGTTTTCTTATAGTTTTAACAATGCAGTGACTGTCTTATTTAATGGTAATGAAATAATGCAGAGGAACGCCTGCAGTGTATATGTTTTCTAATTAAAATATATGTTCTTCCTGGTATTGTTGTTTTTTTTTCTTCTTCATTTTTGACTGATGAATTAGTCTTGCACTCACTGCAAGCAGAAGTGTTGGTCCACAAGTCTGAGCATATGATACTCATGTTGACGGATAGTTTATGGCTATGCTTTCTTAAAGTGTTTTTGAGGGATAAAGCATTTTCCAAGTTAAATAAGATTTTTGGGAGATTAAATTAAAGGTGCTTTTACTCAATGCACTGCCTTTAGGAAGCCATTTCTCCAATGCTGGTGAGAGAGTACTTTAAAAACTACTTTCATAGCAGTTTTTAGATATTTCTAAAAATCAATATAAAAATTAGTTAAACAATAATATATTAATCAATGTTAATATTGAATTTAAAAAGTGATTGAAAATATTGTTTTTTTTATTTCAATTTAATATTTAACATTTTAAAATTGATGTTTAATTCAATATTTTGTTAACACAAAATAAAACAAATATAAATAATTACTTATATGTTAATATTGTGCAGATCATATTGACAAACAAAAACTATTTAAAATATTATTTATTAAATTATAACGTTCATTATTTAATAATATGAGCAAAAGTAATAGGAATAATACTAAAGGATAGTCCGTTGCATGAAGCTTAGTCCCGAAAAGTGTTTATTATATGCAATCTTACTCTACTTTGCAAGAGGTTATTTTGATAACTCAAATCTATGACCTTTAGGTTATACAACAACTTTATCGAAGTATTATAATTGAAATAATACTTTGATAATTAAATAATGTCATTATGATTAAGTTAAGCATTAAAATTTGTTTGGGAATATTAAATATATATTAATAATTTTTTATTGAATAAATGTACAAAAAAATCATAAAATGTAAGTAAACACTAGTTTGAAGAAACAAATAGTGCTTTTAAAATTTTTTTGAATGTAGAATCACATTATAATATTATTTATAATAAAAATAATAACTCAATCACAGATATTTATATTGTGAAATAGTAGTTCACAAAATTATTTTATTATATTCCATATCAAAGAAGGTCAAAAAGTCAATATGTAAATACCTAACTATTTTAAATTTTAATTAATGGTGTAAAATTACTAAAGTATGCTTTTACCAACACTATGGGTTGTAAGATTACTTTGCGGTCTGATTTAGACTACCAAATAGGAAACTGTCCTTAGGCAATGCACCTTACCATAATTTTTTTTCTGCTTAAATGCAATATCCAAACCATCCTAACTAATAATGGAAAATGGTAGTTCTTCAGTATTTCTTAACCTCATGTTGCCTGTGACCTTTGTTATTCTTTACAATATAATCACTAGATATGCTTAAATGTATTGTTGAGGTAAAAATTTCTTTTTCTTCAGATGCTATACTGAAGGCCCTGAATGCAGATGGAAATGTACTTCTTCCAGTTGATACTGCAGGAAGGGCATTGGAGCTTATTTTGATTTTGGAACATGTTAGTCTTTTAAATTTTATATTGCCCCTCGTCTAGATTGAGAGGTTTCTAAAGTTAATTGTTGTGCAAGTGCAGTATTGGGCACAACAGCATCTCAGTTTTCCTATCTACTTTCTGACAAATGTGGCTACAAGTACGATTGACTATGTGAAGAGTTTCCTTGAGTGGATGAGTGATTCTATTGCGAAATCATTTGAACATACTCGTGATAATGCCTTCTTGTTAAAGTAAGTTTCCTTATACTTGTGTTGTAATTCCATACACTCAATTCTTGAAGGTTGATATGATTGTAATACATTTGTGATTTGCATTTAACCATGCTTTCTAACTTTTTTTTGCTACTGTCCTTTCTATAACACAAGCTTGGACTTCTATGCAATTGAATTTTACTTGACCATGTTTTTATTGGTTTCTGTAAATATAGTGTGAGAAAATATGATTTTGCAAAGTTTTTAATAAAAGTCCGTATAGCTTTTTTTAGATAAGTTTGTTTAAAAATAAAGTCTCATAGATAGAGTTTTTATTAGAAAAGTCATTATTTTATGAAGAATAAGGCATATATATTATCAATCTACAAAAATAGTTTAGGATCTCATATATTGATTAAGTATGGAGTTGATATAATTTTCAATTTACAGCATGGTATCAGAGCCAGAAGTTGTAGAAACAACTGCCACAACACAATCAAAAGTGATTGTTCGATACTAACAATTTAGAGAATTGCAAAATATTCGTGCTGCCTATAAATTAAATGGAAAAACTATCTCAATTGGTTTTAAGCTTGTTCATATTGTGCTTTAAAGGAAAGGGAAAACTAGGTCATCTTACAGCTACAGGGCCGAAACTTGGAGATCCTCAGTTTTAAGTATGGGGTGAAAAAGATTCAATGATTATGACATGGCTATAGAATTCAATGGTTCTTGAGGTTAGTGACACATATATTCTTAGCTACTGCTAAAGACATTTGGGACGTAATGCAACAAACATTCAAATGTAAGAGATGTGACTCAAGCATATGCGCTGAAGGTGAAAACATTATTGAATAAGTCAATCAATCGAAAAACTTATAGCAAGAACTTGATCATTATAGGATGATCAAAACCAAATGTTTTGAAGATGCTGTTGTTCTAGAGTACTTCATTGAGCAAGATAGAGTTTATGGTTTTCTTATAGGACTTAATTTGAAATTTGATTAAGTGAAAATCTAGATTCTTGGTAAGAAGGAAGTTCCATGCTTTAATGAAGTGGTAGCGCTGGTTCAAGGGGAGGAAAGCAGAAGAGGACTTATGCTCGAATCACAAAACACAGAAAGCCTGGCTATAGTAGCTAGTGGTGGCAATAATTTGACCACAAACACGGAAAAACACTATTTCATGAAAGTTAAAATAACTTAGAGAACCAAAGGCTCCTGGTTGTGATAGTCATCCTCATTGGTTTCAGAACTTCATTCATCTAATAATGATAAGATTTAACTTCATTACCACCAGCTAGGATATTCATTATTTAGCACCATTAAAATTTTGTTTCCATCCTTGTTCCAAAGTATATATGTTGAGAGTGTCCATTACGAAGTGTGTGAACTTGCTAAACACAAACTTGCACCTTTTCCAATAAATAATAAAAGAACCTTTTTTTTCTTCCTTTTATCTCATTCAGACATATTTGGGGTCATTTTACTACTAATAACTGAATCAGTTATTGATGAATGTATTCATGTTACTTGAAACTTAAACATAAATGCTATGTTAGTAATATTCTCCCAATTTTTTGTTTCACATTAAAAACCAATTTAGTGTCAATATCAAAAGTTTTAGAACATATAATGCTAGAGAATATTTCAATCAAGTACTAACTCTTTATTTTCAAAAAGTAGGGATAATAGATAAGTCATCTTATGTTAATACATTATAACAAAATAGTGTTGCAGAAAAAATAATGGTGATCTGCTTCAGTTGCCCTTCTATCCTTGAAAATGTGTTTAATTGTTTTAGGAGGAAGCAATTCTAACAATCATTCATTTTATAAATTGTTTGTTTTTCAAAATCTTGGGGTTCAAGATTCCAATAGAAACACTCTCAACATTATATCCAAACATGCACATTACAAATAATCTTTTTCTTGGGATATTTAGGTGTGTGTCATTTGTTCATGTGCATAGTCAAAATATAGTGAAACTATACCCAAGGGTGTTAAAATATGTATTTGTAATGTATTCCTCAACTTAGAAAGAGTACAAATGTTATCATCCTCCATCAAAAAAAGTTCTATGTCTACAGATGTTTCTTTCAATGAACAAGTGTCTTACTGGACCACACCTTATTTTTAGGGGGAGAATTATATACTGAAAGATAAGAATGGAAACTTTTTCCTTGAGTTGTCATTATCTCCATTGTCTAAGTTAGTATTTAAGTCTATGTCAAATCCTATGTTTGAATTTGTGTTTAAATTTGTGCATAAAATTGTGAATGTGAAACTTGATAAGGCATACTCGAGGGAGAAGATGAATCTCATGTAGGTGATGAGAACTTAAATCTTCTCATTGCTATTAGAAAAGGAACATGAGAATGTAGAAACGGACCTTCATATCCTTTTGTAAACTTCCTATCTTATCAACAATTTTCACAATCACATAAAACCTTCTCTGTTAATGGGAACACTATTTTCATCATTACCCCCTTATTCGGGGTATTATCTACTGAGAAATGGAAACAGGCCTTGAATGAAGAAATATTAGAGAAATGGCAGCACTAGAAAAGAATAAAACATGGGAATTGGTGAAGTTCAAAGAAAATGGGTGTATACACTATACAGTAAAATACATAGCAAATAGATCAATAGAGAGATATAAAGCAAGGTTTATAGCTAAGGGTTACACTTAACTTATGAGATTGATTATCTAGAGACTTTTTATCAATTTGCAAAAATGAATATTGTTAGAATTCTACAATTATCTATAGCAAATTATATTTAGGAGTTACAACAGTTTATTGTTAAGAATGCATTTTTGTTTAGAGAACTAGAGGAAAATTTATATTGAGGTCTCACTAGGACATGAGACTAAATGCTCATACTGTATGGAAATTGTTGAAAACCTTATATGGTCTTGACAATCACCATGAGTACGGTTTGGTAGATTTGCGAGAGTTTTGTTTACTATGGGGTATTGACGAAGTATATTGTTTATTCAATACTCTTCTTTGGGGGAGTCATTATGAGTGTATGATGATGATATAATATTGATAGGAAATAATGATAAGGAAGATGATGAAATACTTTCTTGGGACTGAGTTGACTCACTCGAAGCAAGACATTTTGTATCCCAACAAAAATATTTTATAAATCTCCAGACAACATGCAAGTTAGCAAGTACTTCAATAGACTCAAATTTAAGACTTGGATTGACGCCACATTAGATAAGAGAATGTATCAATGTTTAAACTTATTCATTTGTCTCATACACGACTAGACATCATATACAAGTGTGATTAGTTAATTCATGTATAACTCAAAAAAGCTCATATGAAAGTAGTTTACCAATATTATAGTATCTCAAAGGAACACCAGGAAAGACTATTATGTTTAAAAGAAATGGTGGTTTCATACTAGAGGGTAGAGGCGTATATGAATATTAATTATGTGGGGTCAGTGGTTGATGAGAGGTCAACCATTGCATATTGCACCTTTTTTTTATGGTAACTTTGTGATATAGAGGAGCAAAAAATAGGATATACTAGCATGGTCTAGTGTAGAGGTAGAATTCCATACAATGGCTTAAAGGTGTGTCTAAACTAAGGTTTAAAATCTCGACCCGTATCGAGGTTTTGATCTGTATTCGGAACGATACAGTTTCAATATTGTATCATGCCGTATCGATAATTTTGGTAATTTTTAAATATAACATACATAAATTTAAAATAATTTTTTTTAACTTAAATATTAAAATAAAAAAAATGATTGCAAAAAGAAAAAAATACCAAAAAATTAATTATAATAGAAAAATTAATTTAATTAATATCGATTAAATAGGATTTTTAAAAAATAAATTTAATAATAATAAAATTATTATTCTAATATATAAATTAATAAAATAAATTTTAAAATAATTTATGAAATATTATTAGATTAATGAGATAATTTTATTAAATTTTAATTGATTTTATTTATTTTATATGAATTATAGTCTGAGAAGTTAATTGAAATTAATAATTTATTATTTCATTAAATTTCATTGTGCTTGCCCCACAGTCCTCCCGCCAGCAATCGTAGTCTTGCATGAGGCCGCCCGTGGCCACTACGGCCCCGTGTGAAGCTGCTCGCGACCATAGTAGCTCTGCGTGAGGCCTCCGTGGTCTTGTGGAGGTTGTGCGAGGCCACCTGCAGCCGTCGGGGGCTTGCACGAGTTTGCTTGTGGTTGTGGCGGTCTCGTGGCCCCACAGAGGCCCTGTGTGAGGCAGCTGGTACCGAATGTACCGGTGTCGGGCGACAAGCAAAACGGTAAATTTTACCCATATGGTCCGGCATGGAGCGAAATTTAAAACCATGGTCTAAACTACTTTGGTTAAAGATCATCTTATAACACTTGAAAATCAAGTGGGATGGTCTAATGAAATTTTATTGTGATAATAAGTTGCGATTGACATAGCTCACATTTTGGTACAACATGATTGAACGAAACACATTGAAATTGACAAGCACTTCATCAAGACAAAACTAAATAGCAGGTTGATTTGTACCCGTGACATATTTACACATGGACAACTTGTAGATATACTTACCAAAGTATTATATCTTAAATTTGGAATGATAAACATATATTCACTGGTTTAAAGGAGAGTATGAGAGAACATGATTTTGTAAAGTTTTTAATAAGTTTGATTAGAAAATTTTGTTAAGAGTTTTTAGGGATTTCATTAGAAAAATATATTATTTAATGAAAATAAGTCATGTTATTCATCTAAAGAAGGGGTTAGGATCTCATGTATTGGATAAATTTGGAGTTAATATAATTTTTTTATTTACAACACATACCAAAGTAACATTGCTGTTGTCTTCATATTGAAAAATGATAGAAAACTGATAAGGAACTGAATATTATAACAAGTCATTTCAGGAAATAAGCAATTGAATTTCCATTTTGTATCAATTTTCCTTTCTCTGAAGTCTTTTATACTGATTTTGGATTGTAGGTATGTCAATCTCATAATCAATAGGGATGAATTTGAGAAAATGGCTGAGATTCCAAAGGTATATTTTTAACTTCTTATCATATTTTTATTCAGAGAAGGGGAGCCTTGGCGCAATGGTAAAGTTGCTGCTTTGTGACCCAGAGGTTACATGTTCAAATCCTGGAAACAGCCTCTTGCAAAAAAGCAGGGTAAGGCTGCGTACAATGGATCCTTTCCCGGCATCCCGCATAGCGGGAGCTTTGTGCACCGGGCTGCCCTTTTATCATATTTTTATTCAAAGGAAACTAATATGCTTTTACTAGGTTGTTCTTGCTTCCATGGACAGTCTTGAGGTGGGTTTCTCACATGATATATTTGTTGAATGGGCCACTGATCCAAGGAACTTAGTGCTTTTTACTCAAAAAGGCCAGGTATCTTCTTCTGATCATCTACGAAGTTATCTTATCATGTTAATTGATTTTTTAAGTGATGTTACAAATGAATGGCTCTAATTGCAATGCGGTTTTTTTAGTTATGATTGTTTGCTGTTGCAGCTTCTTATACATCTATAAGATAATCTACATTCCATAGTTTCAAATTGCCAAATTGTTTATCAACTTGCATTTCTTTTGGTGTATCCCTATACAAAATGCTCTTTCCTAATTGAACTCCAGTTTTGTACACTTGCTCGCATGTTACAAGTGGATCCACCCCCCAAGGCTGTAAAAGTTACTTTGAGCAAGAGGGTTCCTTTAGTTGGTGATGAGCTCATAGCATATGAAGAGGAACAAAATCGAATAAAAAAAGAAGCAGCCTTAAAAGCAAGCCTCAGCAGAGAGGAGGAATTAAAGACATCACATGGATCAGATACTAATGCTACTGATCCAATGGAGGTTGATGCTAGCTCATCATATGTTTCCACTGGTATGATTGATTAATTTCCACAATTCTTTCTACTGTTGTAGGTTCTCCTGCATGTTTATTTTATTTGCATGGATATGAGATTGTCCTGTGCAAGTCTAAAATTGTGTTAAAGTTGCTTTGTTTGGGCCATTTTCATTTGTTCAAGAGTCCAATGCATCAATGTTTACGTTTTTTTTTCTTAGTTTCTTAATGCAAGTAGCATAGAATATTGGCTACTTTTGCATTTTTAATTGGAAAAAATTAAAAATAGGAAAAAAAAAGTAGTTGAAGGTATATGTAATTCCATAATGTCATGTCATTGAAAGAAATGCTCCAGAGAAGAACATGATAAAAATGAAACTTTTAACCAATCTGTCTGTTGTATGTAGCCTGCAGCCATGCTCTCTCTGCTTTGGCCCTGAACACACTGTGACTAATCTTTCTACCTTATGTTTTTCAGTTGTGATCTCAATAGAATTAGAGATTGTCATTGTTTATTGCCATCTTGTTATTTCTTCTTTCATCTAGACTCCCTTTACTTTTTGAGTTGTTTGGCCCTCCTGGTTACTGGTTCAAGTATAACTTGAAAGGTTGATCCTCCATTCCTTATCCTCTCAACCCCATCGGGGTTGTAAAGCCTTCATCCTTATGTTCAGGTGATCTGCACATATAGAGCTATTTTAATTTTTTTGAACTTTTCAATACATTTTAGTTGAGCTATCTTAACTTTATTTTATGTTGGGTGAGAGATAACACTGTATTATACTGACAGTTATCTTTAATGTCATAGCTTCATATGATCATATTGTTTATATGTAGGAGAAATGTGGTCTGATAAGATGTGTTTCTATCCTGAGAAATTTCAGGTTCTGGACTGCGCTCTGGTGGGCATCTAGATGTTTTCATAGATGGATTTACTCCATCTACTAGTGTTGCTCCAATGTTCCCATTTTTTGAGACAACAATTGAGTGGGATGACTATGGTGAGGTTATCAATCCTGATGATTACATAATTAAGGAGGAAGACAGGGATCAAGCATCTATGCAAGTAAGTTTCTGTGGGTCAAGAAGAATCATATGATGATTCTTTATGATGTATTTTGTAGCAAGCGATATGATCATCCATCTATTTAATCTGTCAAACTTTACTTTTTCTTTTTCTTTTTCTCAAATGGACGAATTTTTGTTCATACGGAGGATTCTCATATGGGGATGTGACATACGAAAGAAGTACATTGAAGATTACTTTTAGACTTCAATTCCAACAAGTTAGGAAAATAAATACATGTAAATTGGAAATATACCCATCTAATTAGATTCCTAACAAAATATTCTAAAGCAATTAGGAATCTAAACAAGTCTTTAAAAACCTTCTGTCTCAAAGGAGGAGATGTTGCCTAACTAATCCCTTCCAAATCAAAGATAAAAGTTCATTTCTATTTTGCAGCATTCTTCCTCACCAAAAAGAACCTGAGATTGTCGAGTTGGGAAATAAGATATTTCAAAACAAGTTTTATGGCATTGAAAGAGGTGCAAAGTGGACAACTAGGAGGCTCCTTTGAAGATGCCTAATAGGTGTTACATAGCTCATCTAAGGAGCAATTTGTCAAGTTTGTCCTTAGTACTTTGCATTATTTATCTCTTGAAGTTCCATCCAATGATCCAAATATTTCTGAATGCTTTCATGAGGAACATCACGTCTAAGCATCAATTATGCTCTTGATCTGAAGAATCAGCTACATAGCAGAGGGAAGTGAAGACGCTTGAGATGCAGAGCATGAATTGTGTGCAAAGAGGACTCAAATGTGCCTTGATACAATAATAAACCGTCAGCATTAAAAATTCTACCAATGTTCAATTCTGCTGGGTGTCCAATTACATGAGTACCAATGTTTCTCACAATATGAAAAGGGCCAATAAAGTGAACGTGAAGTTTCATGAAAGAGTTTATAGGGAAGCAATCAATGCAAATGTGGATAAGCACACTTAATGTATTGCTCAGATGTTACTTGGTGGCTTTCTAATTTAGGAATTAAAAGTTAGCTAGTACTCATGGAGGTAACTGTATAAAAGACCAAATGATGCAACATGAAAGCTCTATGATACCAATTTGATGTAGCACCAAGTCAAATCAAACTCACATAAAGTAGAGGATATTTACATAAAAAGTAAACATAGTCAAACCAAACTCACTATGAGACCAATTTGATTTAGCACCGAGGGGATTAAAGCCCCTTCCTCTGCAACAGTTGTGAATTTTTCTTCGCTTAGTCAAAAGATCCAAGTCGATCTTAGGAGGGAAATTGCATCGTGCACTGGTGTAGATCATATGTATGAGTATAACATAGAAGACCATGTTGTCACTCCCATTTGCTGAATGTTTTTGAAAAGAATCCTTCATGTGACATCATGCTCACTCTAATAGTCTCTTCTCCATTGCAATAAAAATTGGTGCTAATACTTTTGTTATTGTCTTTCCTACAAAAGTAAACATTGGTACAATTCTCAATGTAGGGACTTATTATCATATTGCGGAACATTTAATCTTTTTCTTTAATTTACCTACCTTAACCTCTAGTGTGTTTACTCTCCTCTCCATCACAATCAACATCTCAATACCAACAATCGTTGAAACATAGATAGTGCTAATTGGAAAGAACAACAACAATAATAATTAAGCCTTATCCCACTAGATAGGATTGACTATATGGATCCTCCAACGCCAATGGGTTCTATTCCACTAGAGCGTCGGGTGTTATGTGATCGTAAAGTACCTCTAAAACTTAAAAAGAAGTTCTATAAAACTGCGATTAGATCTGTTATGTTATATGGAGCTGAATGTTGGGCTACGACTCGAGCACATGAGCAAAAGATAAGAATTGCAGAGATGAGGATGTTAAGATGGATATATGGATATACAAGGATGGACAGAATAAGAAATGAAAACATTAGAGAGAAAGTTGAAGTTGCATCTATTGAGGAAAAACTCCGAGAAACACATTTAAGGTGGTACGAACATGTACTTAGACGACCAATAAATGCCCCAGTTAGGCGGTGTGAAACCATGACAAATACACACATCAAACGTGGAAGAGGAAAACCAAAAAAGACTTGGTTAGCAATAATAAAATAAGATAAAATTTATTTAAATATAAATGATGATATGGTGGGAGATAGAGCTCAATGACGCAAAAGGATCCATATAGTCGACCCCACATAGTGGAATAAAGCTTAGTTGTTATTGTTGTATGTAGCTGCTACAATTTACAGTGGCGGAAGCTTAAAATTAAAAAAAAAATTGCAACCAACACAAGATTTTACTGAAATGCTAGAGAATTACTTGATTTAGTATGAGTTAAAACCATTGTTAGTTAGCATCGTCAATGATGAAGGTCACTGGAGCTTCAAATATGAAATTGTTAACAGTAAAGCATTTATATAGCACTCTCATTCCAGCAGTTTACTTGTAAAATTGAGTGAATTATAATTGTAAAGTATTCAAGGAAAGAAACGTGTATACAATTTACAAGTGATTGAAATTAGAAATTAAAATGTAATAAGTTGCAAGTATTTTTAAATATTAGTTCTGAAGTGCAGGGTGAGCAGTCGGTTATTAACTAAATCGAATAAATCAAAATTGAATTTTTTTTGAGTTAATCAAATCAAACCAATTGAATTAAACAAAACCCGAATCGACCGAACCAATAAAAAATTGATTAATTCGATTAAAAATTAAAAAAAAGTCAAATTTTCAAAATCAATCGACTGATGTAGTGTCAGTCACTGATATACCGAATTGCAATTTCGTAAAATTAATATTACAGTGCTAGTTGACTGATAATGCATATCGATCGATTGATGATCTCTAGTTCAATTTTATCAGTTAAACTGATTTTTTTAATCCGAAATCAAACTAAAATAACCTAAATAATTGATATTTTTTAAAAGAAAAACTGAATTTCCGAATAAATCGAACTAAACTTTCGATCGATATGATTAAAATAATTGACACATATATAAAAAAATATACATTAACAATCCAATTAATTATAATAAAATAGTTGATTAACTTTTATATATGAAATTATTATTGTATGACTTTGAAGTCACAAATTTGAGTCGTGAAAAAAGTCTTTTGTAATGTAGAATACAATTATATATAATATACCCAATGTAATCATGGAGATAGCATCTTGCAATTTAGAGGCATCTTACCCCTGAACAACCAGTAACTCAGTCACAGCGATTTCTGGTCGCTAAACCTTTAACTCTTCAGTTGCATTCTACCTTTTCACTGTCTCTTTTTGCCTTTTCTATGATAAAGTAGAAGTTGTGGATGTGACAGCAGAGTTTCTTTTACTGTAAAATTTCACATATCAGGGATGTGGCTCCATTATCTGGCCTTACAGTTTTCCTTGCAGAATTGATTTATGGGAGCCACCTTTGGCCTTCATCCTGTTTCGTCTTTGGGCAGTTATTCATCCTTCTAAAAGTTTTTTACTCCATGTTTTTCTTTGGTTTTCTCCTTGGAAAGGAATTGGATTTGCTATTGTTTCTTCTTAGACAGATCGCTCAACTGTAATTTTTCCTAGTGAAATTTTTGACAGGACTAATTGCAGCCTCGAGTGGGCAGCTTGGCACTTTTCTAAAGGACCCTGTTCATTATGAACTCAGAACACCAAGACCTCCAATCAATGGTCTTCTGGCACCAAAATCTTATCAGAATGGGAATTTGAAGAAGCTTACCAATGGATCCGTAAATGGGAACTGCCATGCCAATGGCAATGGCAATGGCAATGGCAATGGCAATGGTGTGCATGCAGATTCTTGGGCCCAATAGCGTCTGATGCCCTGTTGCTGTGGCTCGTAGTTTTCCCAGAGCCAAGTTTTGTTCTTTCACATCGAAAAGAACTTTCACAACTCTAGCAACTGCCTTGAAAGAAGCATGGTGTCGTTTGCAGATTTTAAAAGAAGAGAGAACAAACAACCTTGTTCTTGTCGCAGTGAGGTTTGCTTTATCTCAGTTCTTTATAGAATGGCTTGTGTTTTAAATCTTTGTTCAAAGGGACCTCGGCATCATTTTCTGTATAGGGAACAAATTACTTTGATTGCTAAACATACAAAACGTGAAGCATGTTGTAGTCTGCCAGATTTGAAGGAATAGAGCAAGCAGAGGCTGTTTTGACAATGATCACCTTTTAAATAAATAATTTTTTATCATGTTATTTAAAATTTAACTAAACTTATGTTTTATTTTCTATCGTAATAACTTAACACCGACATCGCAGTTAGTATGGATGAGAAATAAAAAACCGGATTCGGATTTAGTTGATTCGCTGATTCGGGGTTTCTCTGTCAATTAATCCGCGAACAAATCGGTTTGGGTTTCCCGTTTCGGATCTGTCTCGTGAGATCCGCCGTTGCGCAGTGTTCCTATGCACGCAGCGCAAGGGACGTGAAACGGAACGTCCACCGTTTGCTTTACTTTATCCCTTTTTTTTTTCCTCTCTTTTTTCTGTTCCTCTCGTGAGGAAGGTAACGCTTCCCTCCTTCCTTTACCTTTGCGACTTCCGGAGCTTCAGCTAGGGCTTGAGGGAGGCGCAGAGAGAGAGAGAGAGAGCAATGAATCCATTCTCTGTTGGCCCTGCTTCTCCTCCCTCCCCTGTCGGCGTCGTCTCCCATCTCTTATTCACCATCTTACTACAGTCAGGTAAGTTGAGACACAATTAGCAATCTCCTTCCGTTCCAGCGATCCTACTCCAAAGTGATAACTATAGCGCACTCCACTCCTTCCTTCCCCAGATGGCGTTGCAATTCCTTGGCGCCGGGCCGATGCGCTATTGGGCTCGATCGGGGGCGCCTGGCGGGGGGTGCGTTCGCGGGCAGTAGCGCCGGTGCTGCGAGTTGCCACCGTTGTTTTCTTGGCGATGTCGGTGATGCTGATGGTCGAGGTGCTCTCCATGGCTGCCGTGAGCCTCGCGGTCAAGATCCTACGCCGCTGGCCGGAGTCGCGCTACCGTTGGGAGCCGATCAACGCCGAGGCTGACCCGGAGTCCGGAAATGTGGCTTTTCCCATGGTGCTCATTCAGATTCCGATGTACAACGAGAGAGAGGTAGTAAAACGATATTTATCACTGATTTACGTACTCGTAATTTTGATTTATTCTTTTATTGTCTAACAAAAATTGATGGCATTTGGCAACCAACTTGGTTGCACTTGCAGGTATACAAGCTCTCCATTGGGGCCGCCTGTGCTCTTTTCTGGCCGTCCGATCGGATAGTAATCCAAGTTCTGGATGATTCCACGGATCCTACGATCAAGGTATCGCCACTTCCTGTTGCATTTAATCAGTACAAGCCAATAAAATCTGAGTCTAGGAAGTTAGCAACCGATGAAAAACTCTGTAGCTGGACTTCAGAATCTTTGTTTGCGCATCAGCGCATGTACGGTACTGCTTACTAGGGGCACACCACGGCACAGTCGTCATAAAATTGCTTTTATTTTTTCGTAGAAATGCTACGTTAGTACATGGTAGTTAATGTTCTCATAAAAAACGTCCACCAATCGTCCATATTGCGTGGTGGCCTACCTGTAATCACAAGTTCGGCGAGTTCTTCATTAAATACCACTCGAGTGTTGACTCTATCAACCGTTCTAGGGTAACCATTTATATTTAAAATCTTAATATATATATTCTAAATAAATTAAATATTAATTTTTAAACCCAATAAAATAAAGCCGGCTGGCTTATGCCTTCTAGA
>JBAMHZ010000038.1:3041510-3055796 GCA_037177395.1 Alpinia galanga
GCTATGGACCCTGCTGCAGTAGAATGGACGGCCTTTATTTGCCCATCCAGTCTATATGAATGGCTAGTAATGCCATTCGGCCTGAAGAATGCCCCGGCGGTATTTCAATGAAAGATGGACCAATGCTTTAAAGGTACAAATGATTTCATTACAGTATACATTGACGATACTCTTGTATTCTTCAAAACAGAGCGAGAGCACAGTAAGCACTTGGAAATCATGCTTGGGATCTGCGAAAAGCATGGTTTGGTATTGTCACCCACCAAATGTAAGATTGCTGTACCAAGGATTGAGTTCCTAGGCGCCGAGATAGGAGAAGGAAAGCTGAAATTACAACCCCACATAATCAAGAAAATCTCAGACTTCAAGGAAGAACAATTGAAGGAGAAGAAGGGACTTCGGTCATGGCTAGGTATTTTAAATTATGCAAGAACTTATATACCTAACTTAAGCTCTAAGTTAGGTCCCCTGTATGAGAAGACATCACCTCATGGTGATAAGAGGATGAAAAGCTCAGATTGGGCTCTAGTCAGAGAAATTAAAGACTTAGTCAATAGACTTCCTGATTTGGAGATACCATCGGAGGGTGCATACATTGTTTTTGAAACCGATGGATCTATGATGGGTTGGGGAGGAGTATGCAAGTGGAAACCCAGCAAGAATGATCCGCAGAGCAAGGAAAAGGTCTGTGTATATGCACATGGAAAGTTCCCAGTAGTAAAATCAGTAATTGATGTAGAAATTTATGCAGCTATGGAAACCATGAGCATATTAAAAATTCATTTTCTTGATAAAACAGAGATTACTTTGAGAACAGACTCTCAAGCGATCATAAGCTTCCATAATAAATCCACCAGGAATAAGCCATCTAGAGTCAGATGGATCGCCTTCACCGATTAATATAACTGGCATGGGTGTAAAGGTAAATTTTGAACATATTGATGGAAAGCTTAATATTCTTGCAAATACTTTGTCTAGACTGGTGGAAGGGCAAGAAGTAGTGGCGGTACTTACTGACGAAGAAGCATCTTCCTCCGGGAGGTTTCCCCTCCTAACGCAATATGAAGACTTAATTCATGACACGTTCCCAAAGATATTATTAAAGGAAGAACACGACAAAAGGCATCAAATGGCAAAGATTGAAGAAGCCATTAATAACGTGTTGGAAAAGCTATGGGAATTGGAACTCATTATTCAACTAAAGGAATATGATTTCAATCACCGACGACATAGAGATGGTGGACAACACGGCTACTGGAAAATAAACCTTGAAAAGGTACGGGAAAGCCGAAGGGATCTGTGGAATAAAGTCCAGCGTGTCCAGCAGATTGGACGTGAGATAAAGATGGTACCCCCGTGAAGCAAATGGTGGGCCCTAACCCAAATAATCCAAAATAGTACCTAGCGCACTAAAGGATTTGAGCCTCGGGGAGCCAATCCTTTAATAAAGTAAATAGTTAGTTGATAAGGGTATGCGTTGTAAAGAAGAAAGAGTGCGTTGTAAAGTTTTATTCGCAGACAGAGGGAATCCTTATCTGAGGGACAATGGGGCAAAGAAATGTACCCGCCTCAATAAGTGATTTAACCCCTTCTTGCCTATAAAACTTGCCGAGTGTAGAAGGTTTGAGCAGCCTTGAGCAACACCAAGACTCTCATTCCTTGTGAAAGTGTGAGCTTGTGTAGTGAAAGTGTGAGCTTGTGAAGTGTGATATCCATCAGAGGGAAATAAATTCTCTGAGCACTGACTTAGGTCTTCATTTCATTTCCTGAGGACGATCCTATTTTGGTATAGATACAACATTGTTATAATAACATTTTGTTTGCCTATGTAGTGGGTGAGTTAGCTAAGGCATGGTTGTGAAGCCTTTGGTTGGGAGATGAATTGCCAAGTTATATTTTGTCAATTGAGTCTCATGCCCTGCATTTATGTAAGCTCAAGATGGTGTGTTAGCTATGGGGACTACTCAGGTTGTCAATCGACTAGAGGTGATCTTTAGTTGACTACTAGCCAATCAATTGTCTAGAGGTTATAAGCAAATAGAATGGTTCTTTTCAAGAAACTATCGATTGAATAGATTTTCAGTCAACTAGAGGTGCTGACGATATAATCGTTACCATCCAACAGTTGCATCTAAGTATTTAGTTGATCGGATCCTTTTTCAAGGCAACTAGAAGCAACAAAAAATGATCTATTGGAGGGATTTGTGTATAAGCTCTTCGAGAGCTTTTGGGTATACACAATACATGAAAATACTCTTGAATCTCCGGTGCTCATAGTGCTCAAATGCCCAAAAGGAACCAAGAAAGCTTGGACAAACATTGAAGGCTTCAACATCTAGTGCTATTTCCTTTCATTCCATTACCTTCATTTCATTAGCTAAGGGAGAGGCGAGAAGTGTTGTGGAGTGAAACCTTTGTTTAAGATCAAGTTTGTTAACCTTGTGAATTGTGATTAGTTGGCTTAATGCATAGGTTGTAGATTACCCTATTACCTATTACCTCTTGTGAAAGGGTGGTAATAGTGGAATTATTTAGAGGTGACACATCATAAGCCTTGAAGTAGGACTAAATTTTTCGAACCATGTAAAGTGATTGTGCTTGCATTATTTTTGTTGTGCATTAACTTTACACAATCAACCAATCACATACGAGTACACTTGTCTACTAATTGTTTGCTTTGTCTGTGTTTTGTGCGACAATTAGAGAATTTGAGCGAGTCATCTATTCATCTCCCTTTCGAGTTAGATCGTCTTCAACCTTTCATCTTCTTCTTTGTATAGGGGTTCTACTGTGCTAATAACTATTGAAGAAGGTTAGCTTAATGGCACCGTAGAGGTTTACCATGTGACAGATAGAGGAGGCATAAAGAGGAGCATGAGGATTCTAATGAAGAAGTTAGATAAGCTACGGTTCCATCTTGAGTAGCTCCATTAGCTTGTGATCCACTTGAAGAAGTTCCTTCAAGATCCACGAATAGCTCAATATGCATTCTTCCTCTATCTTCTTGTTCTTTTCCCCATGATTTCTCCAATTGATCAATGTCAATGAACAACACCTTTGTAAGTTGTTGGCATCACAGACACATCTCATTTTGGCATGGAACCAAACTTTAAATATTGATTATGAATGGTTGCCAAATCAAGGTTCGTATCTTGAATTGTTTTGACAAATTTTTAATTTTGATTTGTGCCAAGTTGTAAATGATAAGGTTCATATAAAAATTAAAAATGTGTTTAAGAAAAAGACCATTTTATTTGGAGTAGCTTTGACATCCAAAAATGTGCAAAACAATGAAATATTCATATGTAGGTTTATTTGTATACTGATGATAATGTGCAAATTATTGTTTATTTTTCTAAGAATTGATTTGGAATGAGCAATAGAAAATGTTATTGTTAAATGTTTTTTACCTAGAAAAATCATTGTTGTCAAATGGAAAATGACTTACATGAATTCTAAGTCATCATTAATTCCTCCTGCATTGTTAATTTATAGATCGGATGTGGCAAGCATTGATATTCTCAGTCTTTATTAAGTGTAGAGAATCCACCTTGATTCTTTTTTGACTTTGTCTCTCCATGTGAAATGTTTATTCTGGGTGACTGAGATTCTACTCTATTGAACCTTTATATTTTTATTGTACAACGTAAGTTAATGCTTCTGCTTTTATTCTGTAATGATTTAGATTTAATTTTATTATATTGAGCGTTATTCAATATTTTAGTGGTTTAGATTCACTTTCAACTCGTCTGATTCAATTTTTAATAGATTTTATTTCTTATTTTTAGATAGAGTTTATATCAAATAGTATTGAAATCAACTGAATTATTACAACTCTTTTTATTTTCAATTTATATGTAAAAATCATATCATTGTACGTGTGAATCTTAATGTATACAAAAATTCGGAATCGTATGAGTCTGACAAGTATAATTCATATCATCATTAATTTGACCACCAAAACTTTGAACCTTTATTCTGATCATCATTTATTTGTTTATGGGTAAGTTTTAAATTGCCTCTCAAAATTTGATTAATATCAAAACACCACTAAGGTTTTCATTTTATTGTCAAAATTCCCCTCTTCAAACTGATATTTAGGGGGTGATTCTATATTTATCAAATCTTTTAAAGGCTTTTTGAAAAAGTAATTACATTAAGGAGCATTTTGAAAATCACCCATTGTTTATCGTTGCCAACTCATGTTACAGGTGCAAGTGAAGTGTGGATTGACTTACATGGATTTTGAAGGTCGATCAGATGGGCGCTCTGTCAAATCAATCATTGCTCATGTGGCTCCGTTAAAACTAGTATGTGTCACGAGCTAACGGAAACATATTTTCCAACTACCTCATGTCCGTGATATCAAATTTTCATAGCCAGCTTGTTTATTGCAGCTTAATTCATTCTCTTGATGTAGACAATGGGAAAAATAATAACCACTGCAAAATTCTTCTTTAAGGTTCTAGTGCATGGATCTGCAGAAGCTACTGAGCATTTGAAACAACACTGCGCAAAACATGTTTGCCCCCATGTTTATGCCCCACAGATAGAAGAAACAATTGATGTTACCTCTGATTTGTGTGCCTATAAGGTAATATGCCAGTGTTTCTCCCTTTTTCCTTGGTTCAATGCCACTGTTTTTTTCTAATTAATGACATAATTGAAAGACAGTAAACCCTAGTATAGCATAGTGATTATATTATCACAGTCTTGGGGTTCACTTGTTTCTTACATATACACAGGTCCAGCTTTCAGAGAGATTGATGAGTAATGTTCTCCTCAAAAAGGCAAGCTTGTTGCACACCTTTTCTAGCATTTCTTGTTGTTATTCACTCTCTCTGAAAATAGTCATGAGTTTTTTGTTTCACTTGCCTGCTCAATAGGGGTCATTGTTCTTTCAGAAAATAATGTTTTTTAGCACATAAAATTGTGTATCAATTGCATCTTTCTTCTAGAGAAGCAATTGAACATTCCTGCTTGGAAAAATGCAAATTGTTGGTTGAACTGTATGATTTTATTCTTCGATTGAGAGAATAATTATTCGGTGTACTAGAATAGTTCTCATTGGCCTCTTTTAGTTGCAGCAAGAAAATCCATAAATTAGCAGACTCATATATAACTTTGGACTTGTTAACATTAAAGGCAGACCTTAACTGATGATGATAATCCTACTTGATGAGTTTGTTATCATGTCTATGACAAACAATTCATTTAAGAATAGTGCACTGATGTAGGTGACATCTAACCTGCTATAAAGTTATGAAAATCCTTCTTGTCTTGTAACTAAATGTAAGTCTCAATGCCAAATCATCATGTTGCTAAGTTTGACCAAATCATCTAGCCTTCTAAGAGGTTGCATTTACTTACAGCTAGGTGATTATGAAATTGCATGGGTTGATGGCGAAGTAGGAAAAACCAGTGACATGCTTACTCTGCTCCCACTCCCTTCAGCTCCTCTACCCCACAAATCTGTTCTCATAGGAGATCTGAAATTGGCAGATTTCAAGCAGTTTCTTGCTAGCCAAGGTGTCCAGGTATTCTTTTCCCAGGTTATCATCTGGTTTGTTGATCATCAGTAGCCTATTCTGTTGATTTCAGATAAGACAAACAACTCAGTGAAATTAGATATTACCAGAAAAAAAAAACGCAAAGTATGCCTGCCTTATGCATCTTCAATTGATATAAACCACAAATATTTTTATTCTCTTCAGGTAGAATTTGCTGCAGGTGCCTTGCGTTGTGGTGAGCACATAACCTTGCGCAAGATCAGTGATGCCAGCCAAAAGGTGAACAACTCTTGAACGTTATTTGAAACCTTGAGTTCAGTGGCAGAATGAGAACCTTATCCATCACAGGGAAATGATTTTTTTTTCTTTTGAATACATTCTGAACTGTTATCTTTTCATGTCCATTAATTCTTCTAAAAGCATATATTTCCTTGCAGTAGTTCCAATTAAACTGTCATATTTGTTCTAAACTCATCTTTGAGCCAGGTCTTTCAAATTCTTTTACCAAATCTAATATAATTTTGTTATAGGGTGGGAGTGGTCCTCAGCAAATTCTCATTGAAGGCCCATTGACAGAAGAGTACTACAAGATACGCAAGTATCTTTATTCGCAGTTCTATTTGTTGTAGAGTTCACAAAAAAGAAAAAAATTCTTTCTGTAGAATTAATTGTTTAAACTAATTGAACAATTACTTTGGTCTTCTGTTTTTCCAGACGACAAAAGATTCTGTAACTGGATGGAAATACATTCATCTATAAACACTCAGAGGGAATGAGAAAAAAATAGCTTAGCGGTTAAGGCGATACATGAGATTTTCATTAGAAAACTATTAGGGAGATGATGAATCTCCCTGAATTATGCTAGAAACTATCCATGAAACTTGTTTGTTATGTCACTTAACTTTCAGGTGAACTTATGGTTCATGCCCACAAGCCATCCAAGATTCCAGTAACTCTACCAGTGCGAATGAAAGAGCCAATTATTGAAGGTAGGGACGACTGCTGGTGATTAACTTAGGTTTGAGTTCTGCCTTTGTCAAAAAGAGTTAGGGATGGAGGGATAATCACTTCCCGTCGATAATCATTCTTAGTAAATAAAGAACAATTTGTAGTTGCTAAGTATATTCCTTGTGGTATCATCATAAACATGTAAGATTATCTACTATGTATGAATGGTCTCACATGCATACACTTGAGCATTATAGGTCCATCAAACTGAAATAATATTTCACTCTATGAGCTTATAGGGCTAAAGATGCAAGTGCTAGGCCATCATGGCGAAGGTGCCAAGAATTCAAGTGTTCTCGCACTTATGGTTTGAGCACTATAAGTCTACCAAGGTGAAATTCTAGCGTGAGGCTACCATTGTAACCTTAGAGCTCTCATAAATTTATTACATGCTCTTGCACTTGCTTTTTGAGCATTGTAAGATGGTCATTTCATGTTAATGTATTTACAATGCTCAAAATGCAAAAGTGAGATCCTAGACGCATACATGACATACATCCTTACATTTTCATTTTGAACATTGCAGGACTATTACCTTAATGAATTTATAGCGTTCGTATTGCAAGTGTAAGACTCTGGAACTTTTATGAATTCATATATGTTCTTTCGCTTGCATTTTCAGCACTGTAGGTTTTTTAGGGTGAAATGATTTTCATACATTGATGATTCTATGGCTAGGTTAAGGAGATGCCTCAGTGAACGTACTCAACTAACATTTAGCCAGAGAATAATGAAACTGCTTCCCTCTCTATTTCACTGTTCTGTTTGTTGCGGGAGAATTGAGATAATTTCTTTTGTTTATTTGGCAAAAAAAAAAAAAAAACAATTGTCCACGAGTCACAACAATAGACTAGCCAGACGTGAGCACACCACACTGGGGCATCCAGGATCATGCTCGTAGCTACGATCAGATTAGACCGGTCGCCTTGAACACACGGCAGCCTAACTGCAGCCGTAGGCTTGCATGCTCGAAGCTGTGGTCTGGTTCAGATGGTTGTAGCTTTTGGAGTAGTTACAAGAGCACTTTGGAGAAAAAGGATGACAGTTATGGGCAAAGAAAACATAGCATAACTATTATAATGAAATTCGCCCTTTACTTTTATTCCCTCGTCTTATCTTAATGTTTTACTGATGCCTGACGCAGCAGCCATACGATATATTATTCATCCGCCGACCACGTGTGCCTCTTTCCATCGACGGCTGTGATCGCACGATCAAAATCTTGGATCCCCATCGACGGCTTGCAATGCTGCATTTACCGTAAAGTGTGGTTCCCGCCGGCCAAGCTGTGACCTCTATAAATTTGCCCGCCCTTAAACCCTAGCTCCAACCCTAGCCGCCGGAGATATGGACCCCGTCGTCAAATCCAAGGCCTCCAACGGCGTATCGCCCGGCAGCACCTCCAACCTCGTCCTCATCCTCGACTACGGCTCCCAGTACACCCACCTCATAACCCGCCGCATCCGGCAGCTCTCCATCCTCTCCCTTTGCGTGTCCGGAACCAATTCCCTCGACGCCATCGCTAAGCTCAACCCTCGAGTCGTAATCCTCTCCGGCGGGCCTCACTCCGTCCACGCTCCCGGTGCACCCTCGTTCCCCGACGGCTTCCTCGAGTACGCCGAGGAGAACGGTGTTTTCGTGCTCGGCATCTGCTATGGGATGCAGCTAATCGTGCAGAAGCTGGGAGGAATCGTCGACGTCGGGAAGAAGCAGGAGTATGGGAAGATGGAGATCGCCGTGGAGGGTGAGTGCGGGCTTTATGGGAAGGAGGCCGCTGGCGGGCATCAAATTGTGTGGATGAGTCACGGAGATGAGGTGGTGAAGTTGCCTGAGGGTTTCACGGTGGTCGCCAGGAGTCTGCAGAGATCAGTGGCCGCCATTGAGAACAGATCAAGGCGGCTCTATGGTCTCCAGTACCATCCGGAGGTAACATTTCTTTCAATTTTTTTTTTCCTGTCTTGTCTATTTCCCGGTTGCTCGTGTGAATTGTCAAGGCATCTTTGTTCAGTGAGAATAGATTCATTCTAGTGTGTTATCAAACCGTTCAATTTCACGATCCAAACTTTAGATCATGCGGTTACTCGCCACCAAATTGACAATTTCTGTTGATTTATAGATAATCTGCCTTTGGATATGTATTGTGACAATGATGCTAGCCAGCGTTTTTTTGTTTCAATTCAAACTTTTTGTCTGCATCACGAACTCTTTTTAGTTTTCTGTGCATTCCACAATTGGTTGGGTAATGTAGTAGAATCTTTTCAGCCCATAAATTGTAGTTTGAGAATGCGATTATAACATTCATATTTTATTATCAGTTTTCTTTGGATCTGATAGGTCACACATTCTCCTCAAGGAATGGAGACACTCCGACATTTTCTCTTGGACGTTTGTGGGATATCTGCAGATTGGAAGATGCAAGATGTACTCGAAGAAGAAGTTAAGGTTATAAAAGGTATGGTAGGGCCCGATGAGCATGTGATTTGTGCGCTATCTGGAGGAGTTGATTCCACTGTCGCTGCTACTCTTGTTCACAAGGCAATTGAAGACAGGCTTCATTGTGTTTTCGTTGACAATGGTTTATTGAGGTTAATTACACTCCTTTGTATCGATACAAGATAAAAGCTTGATGTCATTGCATCTATTTGATACAATAAGCCTTACCTGCTGTAGGTACAAGGAAAGGGAAAGAGTCATGTCAACATTTGAAAGCGATCTGCATTTACCAGTTACTTGTGTAGATGCTTCTGGGCAGTTTCTGAATAAGCTAAAAGGTGTTAAAGACCCTGAGATGAAGAGAAAAATTATTGGTCACGAGTTCATATGCATTTTTGATGAATTTGCTATGGAACTAGAGAAAAAATTGGGGAAAAAATGTACTTTCTTGGTCCAGGGGACTCTCTATCCTGATGTAATAGAGTCTTGTCCACCTCCTGGAAGTGGAATGACTCACTCTCACACAATCAAGAGCCATCACAATGTTGGAGGGCTTCCGAAGGACATGAAGCTAAAGCTTATTGAACCACTAAAGTTCTTATTTAAAGATGAGGTATAATATCCAGTTAAATGATATTTTTTTGTTAGCTGTTATATATTTGGGTATGCTACACTGCATGATTCTGACATGCAAAGCTCTTGTCAGGTACGGAAACTGGGACGCATTTTGAATGTTCCTGAATCATTTCTAAAGAGACACCCATTCCCTGGACCGGGCCTTGCTGTCCGTGTGCTTGGCGATGTAACTGAAGGAAATGCTTTGGAGATTCTTCGGCAGGTTTGCTTGACGTCTTCCTCTTGAACTTTGTTTGCCCTCAAGATACCCTCTCATAACATATTTTCTAGGTGGATGAGATTTTTATCCAGTCAATCAAAGAAGCTGGCCTCTATGATTCCATCTGGCAAGCTTTTGCTGTTTTTCTCCCAGTGCAGTCAGTGGGTGTTCAAGGAGATCAAAGGACACATTCTCATGTCGTCGTACTTCGGGCAATTACTAGTGAGGATGGAATGACCGCAGATTGGTTAGTTCCAAATTATGATTCTTAAAGTAATAGCGATTTGTTTCACAATTGTTAAAATTATTGTTTCACCTTTTTTTGAAATCCCTGTCAGGTATTACTTCGATCATAAATTCCTCGTTGACGTCGTTCGAAAGATATGCAATAATGTGCGTGGTGTCAATCGAGTGTGTCAAGACATAACATCGAAACCACCTGCAACTGTGGAATGGGAATGAGTTGGAACACAGATGAAGATCATCGGTTTGTTAGTTATTCTGCGGCAGTGCTTCCAACCGTAAGGTAGACACTCACTGCCTGTATAACGTTATTTGGGACCGCATTTGAAAAAATTATAGAACTGATATAATATTTATCTATTAAATTCTACATAATTTGTTTAAATTATTTTGTTGTGACAAATTAGTTGTCTCCTCTGTCTAAGTATACCATTGTTTTTAAGTTTATTAAGTATACTGAGTTTATTTTAGATCGTTATTAAACAAGTATGCATTGAATTAGTGCTCAAGGACAAGAAGACACTATTATATTTATGATTTAGTTTAAGTGTTAATATCAAATGCATGATATTGCCCTAAGTGTTAATATCATACATTTATTAACTAAATTATGATTTTCTTAATATAAATATTATGTATGATATAACAATTTAAAATGTATGTCATTTTTAAAAGATCATAATTAAATTGTATATTGTATTTTGTTTGGCTCAATATTTAGTTAAATTTATTTTTAAATATTAAATAATATAAATAAGTTAGTTTGTCAATAAATATTTTTTTAGTTTTTAATATATTCACTTAAATCTAAAAGATTGAAGTTCAATTAAGATTTTTAAACCGCTACGGTTATAAAATAGATTTGTTGAATGTTAAAAATTATTTTCAAAATATTTTTAATTATTTGAATGTGATACTAAAATCTATTAAAAATATTCTATGTTTATTTAGTGAACAAAAGGAAATATTTTCTCAAGTCAAGCAATGGAAAAGTCTTTAAGTAATTTAATTGTAGGAGATATGCTCAATTTGCCTAGCCTGATCATATCGACTAAAGCAACTAACCCATTTAGTATGTGGCATTTTTTTTTTTAAAGAAAATAAAATACAATAAGAGACCTTATAAATTTATTATAAGAGAAATAAATCAACACAAAGTTTTCTTATTATCTTTTTTTTTTTGGAAAATTCTTTTTTTTTAAATATTCATATTGTCTCTAAATTTTTTATAGATCTATCTAAAGATTATAATCCTCTAAAGTTAATTTTAAAATTGAAAAAATTCTTCTTCTTCTTCTTATTATTATTAGCATTATAGTTTCCGAATCTTCGGCCTGATTAATCTCTGGGGTGATTAACCGTGTCCCACGGTCCTTCGGAGACCCCTTCAATAGCTGAGCTAGAAGAGATCGAAGTTTCAGCAGATTTCCACTAATCACCTGAGTAAATTAAAAAAAATATTTGTAGCTTTTTTAGTGGATTAATTTAGATTTCACAATCATGTCATCTTTGAAAGAATTGTTCTTATAAGTAATCATTTTTCAAGGATAATTGCGGAGATTCTAGTACATCCCACTTAAAAGTGATATGGATATCTAAATCCACTAATTATGGAAAATAACATCATTGCTCAACCATTCTTTGTATAAAGAATTTTTTTCTTTGAAAGTGTCATCACACCAATGTGATAGGGGTTGTGGAGCAAGGGAGGTCTCACGGCATTATTATTATTTGTTTATTTTTATTTTGTATTCGTAACTCTTAATAGTTATCATTGCTAAACAATTTTATTTTTGCACCCTTCACTATATTAATCTTGCTTATTAGATACTTGAAGGAATATAATTGATTACCAAGACAATTCAAATCTCCAAGGAAAATAAGTTCTTCATGCCCAACACCTTTGCATCTTGTGATCGATAGCTTATTTATGATAGAAACATTTATTTATTAACGACTTGGTTATCACTGTCACTCTCAAGTTTTCAACACCTTTGAGGAATTTGTGGATCTTGACTATCCTCATCCTACTTTCAATTCTAATTCTATTCCTAATCTCATTCATAGTACATTGCATTGCATGAATTTTTCATCTAAATGGAGTGCCCCTAGGACAATTAGATTTCCTTCTCACAAACTTAAGGTGGAGCATGTTCTACTCTAATGTATTTTTATTGATTGCATTCTTCCCATCTTTCTTATGTAGGGATAGAGATAAAATTAAATGCACATTTATTTCTCTTCTACGTGGTCTAAAATCAATATCGACTACATTATTCTAAACATAACTAATTATATTGAAACAAATTTTTTTATGTCTATTATCATGCCCTCACTAAGTTTAGGAAGCCCTAAGAATAAACAACTTAAAGAACATTTAGGGCAAAGTGGCACGATCTTTTTTTTTTAAATCTAGATATTCAAACTTCACTCAACTAATTCTGAAGGTGGACAACCTTCCTTTAACCTTCCTTTGATTTGTCCTTTGACGAATTTGAAAGTGCACATGCTATATTACATCCACGGTCAAACATTCCTAGTTTTGCTCCCAACAAGAATTAAACTTTGATGCTTTGAACTAATGATAATTTTACTACTGAGTACTTTAACTATGGCACCATATTGGAGGGGCACAAATTGGTATGATCATGATAGGAAAAAGGTGATTTGCTCACTTAAAGTGTTCTTATCAGTCGGTTTCATAGTCATCATAAGGAAGATAAATCATGAAGTTAATTTTTTAACCAATTGAATACTAATGCAATAGGAGGATAAACGTTCCTGAAAGACTTTACAATCCTCAGAGATCGATCCTTACTCATTATAGTAAATTTATTATTGTGCTAGCTATCCTTCCCCGTGAAGACCCAAATGGCATGATCATGCACAATATAAAAGTGTATTGGTATGCTAATTTTACATGAATTACATATAGGATAATGATACTTAGTATTTCTAAAATGTTTATTAATACATATAAAACTTGATGTCTCAATGTTTCAAATTAATCCTATAATACTTTTAGAAATTTTCTTTATCCTTAGTGTTCAATTTAATTATTTATGTATTTATTGAATGTGTTAATTAAACACACGCTTGTTTGACTATGATGAGTATGAGGCATTTGACTCATGGTTACATATGATAGAAAGCCACTAAAGGCTTTATGCACGGATTTACTCAGATTGAGTCGAGTGGGTAAGAAGTTCCTTTGGTTAACATTGAAGGGTCTAATGCAAGTTATCTATGTTTAGGTTGCTTAAGAGTATATTGGTGAAAAAAAAAAAATACAAAGTTATTTCTAAATATACTTGATGGAGCCATGAGTCTCTTACACTTGTCCTGAGCGTCATAGTCTCATTCTTGAGACTCAGAATCTTCTTTCCTTTAGAATTGGAAAGACACTAGAGGAGATGTATAACATCTTCAAAAACTTTTTTTTTTCAAAAATCAAAGTAAGACACAATAGAAAATAAAATAATACGTTTATTTTTACTTAGTTCACAGTCAAAAGACTGTTAATCCAAAGCCCACGATTCTTGACCATTTTCGATGGGCAATTCACTAAAAAGTCTCTTCCTCGTTAAAGGTAAAAGACGCGAAGCTTATAATATAAGGTAAAGGAGATGGTAACAACCTTACTGCTCCTTTTAAAAATTAAGTGCAAAGCAGCTTAAAAAGAAAACTAATACCGACAATAAAAGAAAGAGGATAAAGCACGGTCAGAGTAGCGTCATTGTACGAAGTAGTACGGTCGGAAAGAAAGAGCACTTGGGAGTAAAAATGATACTTAGAGTTTGTGGCCAACCCTCCTTTTATAGATCTTCCTAGGCTCTTGGATTCATCCTTTTCGTCCAGATCAAGATCAGGATAAAGTTCTATCTTCTATTTATCTAAAAACTTATCATGAGGTGGCAATTTGACTCTTGACCGAGTACACCAGTCGATTGGTGTCTCTACCAGTCGACTAGTAGCACATCAATCGATTGGAGTTCAATTGATCATCAACACAAGCTAATTTTCTGCATCACAAAGTTAACACAGTAATACACTAGAGTACATAGGGTAGCAATGACAGTCCTCGACTATCCGATCTTGACTTTGTCATTCCCTCGGATCCCCTAGTCAGATTGATGCCTAAGATTGTCCCCGTACTGAGGACGCAACCTTACCACCGCTCCTCACACTGAGCTTACCTTGCTTACCCTTGGTCCTTTAACTTGTTGGACTTCTTTGCTTAGCTTCTGATCCTATAAA
>JBAMHZ010000038.1:3188204-3225757 GCA_037177395.1 Alpinia galanga
TTGTGGATGCCAATAGGATAAGACAGTGGGACAGAGCAACTTATGGGGTGAATTCCTTTCTATCCTAGCCCCACTCCTCTTATTAAGTTGAGTTTGGGGAGTGACAGTAAAACCTAAAATAAAATACATATTGAGCCGCGAACCACCTCTTCTAAGAATAAAGCTCTTCTTCAGAGGTAAGGTCTCGTTCTTCGACAAGATTCTTTTAGGATACCTGAGTTAGAATCACCAGGTCAATTTTGAAATTGCCGACCTCCAACAAAAATCATTGATATCTTTCAGTTTTGATGTGATTCCATCAATTTCTTTTGAGATATAATTGGTTTCATCTTTCAATTTCACAACTTCAGTGACCCTCATGGAGAGTCAGAGAAAATGACACTCTGATCCTACTCGGTTGATCAAAAACTGTATCATGATAGGCTGAATATGATAGGCTGAATTAGCTAACTATGATGATTGCGGGATTTTAGGATAATTAAAACTATGATTTTGGAAGATTGTAAAACTTTTACTTCTTTTCCATTTCTGTTGTATAATAGGGGACAAGTCAGCGATCCATTCTTTTGTAACTAGACCCACTACATGACCCACAACAAAACATGTAGAATACCCATTACACATTACCAACTTCTTTGACAATTCAATGATGGCATTCTCCTACAAACGAAACCACACTGGCACCTTTACAACACAATTTTTGTCAATGATTAAATACAGAACAATAAGAAATAGACTTGACCATGACTCCACTAACATAGTATTTAATATACCTTCTCCATGTGTTGGACATTTTCTGGCTTAGGTTTGTATCAACAATGTTGTTCGTGCCTGTGTTGAATGGATACTAGTGTTATTTGGTGTAACATGCACTCTGTGGTGTTGAATAACTCGTTGGACCATAAAAAACAGTAACATCATTAAGCTATATCTAGGAGGATGAAATGGATCTTATCTATACGCTACACTTTTATGAAATAATATAAGATTTCTGAAGGATTTGAATTTAATAAAATTCAGTTATTGTGTGGATTTGACATCTTGTCTAAACTCAAGTAGTTATTTAGCAGTCAAGAATCAGATTTCACAAGGTGCCAGTGTGGTTTGAAACAGAATACAAGCACGGAACTTGCACCAAGTTTAACTCGTCTTATTTGCAATAACTGCAGAATCCAGAGCCATCAGTGGAGTTTGATACGGTAGCAAACAAGAAGCAGCAGCATGAAGTCAATGTCGGTATGTCGGAAATTCTAATGCACTTTTCTGGATTCATTAAATCCCGTTTCTCATGGTTGTTACCTCTCTTGCAGCTATTTCCAATTCATTTGGTTTTGGAGGGCACAATTCTGTGGTGGTATTTGCACCTTTCAGGGCTTGATTCCTTTTCTTTTTGCGTCGATGATTACCTTCCTCAAGTGAGTTCAGGAAAACTGGTGTTTTTTGTAGCTGAATTTTCATCACATTTTTTTTTCTGCAAACGCTTAGTCATGATGCGATAAAAAAAATATTAGCAAAATACCAGTAATTCACTGCGTGATATGTTGGGGGGTTTAGTCTCCATTTGAATTCTTAGAGATTTGATTCTTGTAATTTGCGTTTCATATATTCGTTAGAGATGAAATTGGTGCATTTGCCAGGTAGAATGGAATTGAGAAGATACGAAGTATATACTCTTTGGAGAATGAAATGAAACATGAATCTAATATGAATACGCATTGTTTAGTTTGTTTCGTCTAGTGAAATAGATGGTATATGCTATGCTGACTTGTTGGAAAATTGTAATATTCAGCAAAATAACTATCACAATGTTAAAATATTTCTAAAAAAGACAGTCCTAGCATGCTTAGTGCAACTGACTCACCCAATTTACTAAGCTATTTCATTTGGCTAGCTCAGTTCAATTCATAAGTCATCATGTTCCACTGGTCGTGCTCAATTTATGCAACTCTTGTTCCATCTAATTTGCTCACTTCACTTGGACATACAACTTGGACTTCTTGCTTTTGCTTGTGCATACCACTTACATCTTTGCTTGCTTCTGCATTATTATACCACTCAAATTATTTGCTAGCTTTTCAAGTCTACTCAAAAAAAATATTTGATTCGTATTTGAAATTATCAAATTCGAACATGGTCAATAATTTTTTTGAATTGAGTTTGATTTTATTTGATTATTTACAAATTACTCGTGAATCAAACTCAAATGGATCTGTTTACTTGTACCTCTTTTTAGATTAAATATGCTCAAATTAAGATTCGAATAACTCGAATTGAATTTGAATTTAAGTAATTTTGAATTATAATTCGATTCTGCTCGAATTAATATGTGGACAACTCAAGTGGAATTCAAACTTGAATTTCATTTTGAATCCAATTCAAGTCAAAATCATTTACATTTTCAAACTTCAAATATGTATATTTTTTTTAAGTTTGAATTTGAATGTCATTAGTTTTATACTATTCTATTCGATTTGGTTCCCCTTGTCTAAGCTAATCTAATTATCCTATTTGCCTAGTCACTTGATTAGTTTGACAAATCTAATTCATTTCTCTCTTAACTCGCTAACTTAATTGGCTATGTTGTTCCAGTCTGTTAAGCTAGTCTAGCTTAATTTGGTGTTCCCTCCTAATTTGCCTAAGAGTAGCAATATTCACTCAATTTGCAATAACACAAATAAAATATAAAAGAGACCCTATTAAAAAAAAAAAATCGAAGAGACAAGACACCAATATATAAACAGGTTACCATTTATAGAGGTCACTAATTTTCAAAAAATAATAACAATTTTCATATAATTTAATTTAATTCTTCTAAACTTACTTTATTAAACTATTTTTTAAAAAAATACATTATCTTTATATTAGTTTTGTCGAATAATACAATTTATTTATAACACCGTGTTATTACAACAAGATGCAAATTGTCATCCTAAATTTGCACTCAGCTTGGTTTACTCGTCCATCTCATACACTTAAGTACTCCACTCAAAACCATTTTGATCCCTGCCAAATCTACTTCACAATTCAACCTGTTCAAAATTTATATTTCTTCAAATGTAAAATTAAAAAAAAAAATTGGAAGCAAAAAAAATAATAAAATTATATATATATATATATATAATATATATACATATAGCTAGATACAGAAATACTTATATCATACGAATTTCTTGAATAGTAATTCTACCAAATGAATTACATGAACACTACTAGCAAATGAAATGGATTATTGTTCATTTTGATCGGTGCAAATATGATGTATATGCAGTGAATGAAAATCGTCTAAAGTGTTTCTCACCTTCACAGATTAAAAACAATCTTAAAGTATCGTTAAGTATCATTAATGTGACAATTTCATTTTTTTTTAACGCTAAAATCTAGATAACTCTCACAAGCAGCTAAGAATCTATTCAAACCATGGATGCACTATAATTAAATAAACTTCAGTAGCGCTGTTCAAAATAGTTAATTAACATATTCCTTGGAAAAAACAAGACGCTCAGCAAAGAACAAAAACTATCATAATCCTAAAAAAAACTTGGCCTAAAGTGATACAAATTAACTGTCACGCAATCCGTATTTGGACAAGAAACTAAAGATTAAAAAAGTCTCAGCAATTTCTTTTCCTTGGACTTAAAAAGATATAATAATGTCATCATAGAAAACTGAGTTCACTCCCATCCCGAGGATGCAATGTGAGCTGGGTCAACGCTAGCATCAGGCTCCCAACCTGCAGGAACAGCTGCTGATGGAATTACCGCTGCTGGGGCTGCTGCTGAATCCCACCCATCAGCAACCACAGCACCTGCAAAAAAGCAATAAATTAGTCATAGCTGCGGCAATGAGCAACAAACAGTATTGCAGCAGAACAAGCAGCAAGTGACTAGTCAAACCATGCTAGTCTCGTTTTGATTGATTCATGGGTGAAAAAAAGCCAGTCTGGACCAGGCCAAAAAACACATGACGAATTTGCTATAAAGGAAAACTTCTATTTAAGCGGCATGGTACTGCAGTTGAAATGGATCAACAGGAGGATGGGGGCATATACGGAAACTAAAAACTCTGATGAAAGTGAACTTGGAAGCATTTGTATTCTGGAAAGTAGCAAACAACAATTGTAATGAAAATATGATATGGAAATTTCCCATCATAGGGCTTGGAGAAGGAATCCACAATCTGCAGGTGACTTTTGAAAAATGGAAGATGATATTTGTTTTATAGGGTGGCCAATTGTGTCAAAACCTTGCAATGTTACAATTCTGTAACTACAAAATTTGTGATGCTTAACCGGATCCCAAGCTTAATTGAGAGTATAGTATAGTCTTCATTTGTTAACACCAAGACATCTTGGATTTCGATTGGTTAACCATTGATTACTTGACGGTTCAAGATATACTACTGATTAAACATTCAATTTAACGCTTACTAAATTTATGCAACATACACAAGCAAGCAACATATATCAACAGAGGTGCAACTAATCAGAGACAGCTAGAGCAAAAGCCATGATGATACTATTTATTGTCGTGAAATTGAATATAAAATATTTAGAAGATGGGCTGATTTTGACCTTGATTTGCAGTCTGCTCAACCCCAGGCACTGAAGAAACAGCAGTGGCAGCTGCAATCTCAGGCACCCATTGCTCGGTAGGCCAATGATGACTAGGTACCATTCCAGTGTACTCAGCTACTGCACCAAATTCAGGTGCCACCGGAGCTTCACCTTCTTCCTGCTCCTTGGCCTCCTCAGGGTCCCTGTAGAAAAATAGATCTACCTGCAAATACCACAAATAGCAGTTTAAATTAGAAGAGGGATGTGATGGATAAGTATAGTGGATTACTCTTTTGATCACAATCAGCGTAAGGATAAAAAGGTATAATTATGTGAACCTAAAAATGATTAGTTGGCTAAGGATACTTGACTTCTATTAAATACCAAGAAATAAAAACACAATGCATAAGATACCATAATAATTGAAAGGGGGATAAAGAATACTAACAAAGTTGATCATAGACATTTACCATTACTTCCCATTTCCTCCCATGGGCGATAGTCCCGCGCATTTGTAGGACCATTCTTGCCAACAACCAGTAGAGGCAGCCAATGCTTAGTTTCCCTTTGTTATTAGCAGGAATACCAATGTCAACATATCTCATTGGTGAATCTGTATCGCAAAAAGCAATAGTAGGGATGTTGCCCAGAGCAGATTCCTTGATTGGCTGTGATAAAGCATCAAAAGATGGTATGAACAACTAATCTCCTTTCACAATAAAAAAAATTATTCCAAGGTGAATAATACTAGTCATAGTAATACTACTACTACTACTAATAATAATAATTCACCTGGTGATCTGTCCTTGGATCAGTAAGAATGAGAAGGCGGGGTTCGCTAAAAGATGTCTGAAGTTGATTTGTAAATGTTCCTGGCGTGTGCCTCCCAGCAATAGGATGAGCTCCAGTATATTGGGCAAATTTCAGGACAGCTCTCTGACCATAGGGCCTAGCAGACTGAACAATGATATCTTGTGGGTTCTCAATTGCCACAATCACTCTAGCAGCAAGTTGAAGCTTTTCCCAAGTTTTACCGAGATTGATTATGAAAATACCTGACAATCAGTGTTCAACTTTCCACCTCAAAGTGTAGTCGAATATCAAAACTTACATACTAGTAATGACATTATTAAAAACAAACAAATAAACACTTAAGCAAGAATCAAAGGGAAAATAAAAAACCAAAAAAACAGGAATATATGCAGAAACATAAGACACATCTCATACTGTTGCTTGCTGGTACTTGCCACAAACTAGTCAGTTGTTTGGAATGTGCTCTTAGCAATAGCTTAGAGGTGTTCCAGTATAATCTCAAGCTAGAAACTAACATAACAAAACAAATAGCACTTGGACTCGCAAATTGAATTATCCTCCTCTGGAACTTCTAACTACTTGGATCGGTTGCATCATATGAAAATCTAAGACAGAATCATAACACTATGCATTAGTACTAACCCTATGCAGTAAACAAGTCCGATCAAACATGTGGAAGAAATTATAATTACATAACCAGATTCCTTGACCAAGATATCATCCTTGTGTTAATAAATGTGTTTTTTCCCTTAGATAATTAAAGGAAGAAGATACATAGAGGGAAGAATTTGTGCATCCATCTTATATAACTCATCAAAAATCAGGCAAAAAATAATAATAATAATAATAATCAAAACTTATTGAACAACGGAAACAATTCAAAGTACTTCAATTTTCATATCTCTCTTCAATTCCGTTTAAATATGCATCTTTTTTAGTCATTTCTCTGGTTAAGAATCATAAGGGACTACAATAAACGGAAGCATATCCATTAGAATCATTTTATAAAATAGAATATGAAGTACCTCTCTATTCCCTTCTAGTTATCATACTATTTAGCTTCAAATTTTAAACATTTTTTGTTTATCTATTATACACCAAATACTAAATAACGATAGTTTTGCGCACTCAACGTTTTTGTCCAAATCTCTACGATTTCGATGCCAAGATTAATAGGTCGCTACAGCAAAAGCTTGCAAAAGGACGAGAAGATTAGCACATCCTACGCCATACAGTGAATGCATATCCTGATGAAACTTACAACAGAAGGATAGTAGCATTGCTAAAACTATGGTCGGCTTCACCACCGCCAACCAAAATACAGTTCGCAGATCGGAGAAAAGAAATAGAAAAGTTTACCATCGGTTCTTCTCTTGTAAACGTATCGCTCCATCTGAAAGTCGCAATTTTTGGTTCCGAGGTGGACGTCGGCCGCTAGCATCAACTGAATGTCCTCCTCCCTCTGCGAGAGAACTTTCGTTGCCGCCATGGTTGCAACTATTACAACGACGGGGACCCCAACAATGCTAGCGGCAACACAGAAGTCAGACTTGGGAGTCAAAGGTGAGGTTTTATAGCTTGCATGAAAACCCTAACGCCGATGTTATGAAATGACTAAAATAGTCCTCCATTTCTGAGTAATGACGTATTGTTAGCGGATTCCGTAAACGGGTCGCGGCGTCCTTTGGCCCATTAAATATGAATGATTAAAGGGCCCATTTTGGCCTGTTAACAACCAATCTGGACCGGGTGTATGAATTCCACCAAAATCACCCGAATTTTGGCGGGAATCGCACTGGCGCTCGTGCTCTACTCTCGCTCGTCCTCATTCGCGACATTCGATCGGCCTCAAAACCCTAATCGGAGGAAACGGAAGAGACGGAGGAGCGATGGGAAAAGCAGAGGAAGAGGAGATGCGGGCGGCGAAACGGGGGTACAAGGACGCGGCGAGAGTGGGGAATCGCGAGGAGGAGGCACGGTGGGCGAACGAGATTGGGGACATCCACAAGCGGCGAGGGGAGTACATTGAGGCCCTCCGCTGGCTTCGCATAGACTACGAGATCTCCTCCAAGCACCTACCTCAGAAACAGCTCCTTCCTACGTGTCAGTCGATCGGAGAGGTTTACCTCCGCCTCAATCGCTTGAAAGAAGCCCTCGTCTACCAGGTCTTCACTCCACCGTGCTTAATTGTTACCATTTATAGATTTTATTTAGAATTTGTATCTATAGCCTTTTGTTAATGTAGTTTAGTTATTTTCTAGCAGTTTGTTTCTCTGTGTTGCAGAAGAAACATTTACAACTCGCCAAGGATTCTGACGACCTTATTGAGCAGCAAAGAGCTAGCACACAACTTGGTCGAACTTACCATGAGATATTTACAGAAACTGAAAGTGACCATAATGCAATGAGAAATGCAAAGAAGTATTTTAAATCAGCCATGAAACTTGCACGTACTCTCAAAGAGAAACCTCCTTGCATGAAACCTGGTTTCTTTCTCAAGGAATTTATAGATGCTCATAATAACATTGGTATGCTTGAAATGGATCTTGACAACTATGAAGAAGCTGAAAAGTTGCTTCTTCAAGGTTTAAAGATTTGTAATGAGGAGGAGGTTGGCGAATATGATGATGCACGAAGTAGGCTTCACCACAATCTTGGATATCTTTATACTGAACTGCGCGAGTGGAGTAAAGCTAGAGAGCATATTGAAAAGGATATCTTCATTTGTAAGAAGATTGGCCACATTCAAGGTGAAGCAAAGGGCTTTATCAATCTTGCAGAGTTACATCATCGAGTTCAGAAGCATGGTGATGCAATCCGTTGCTATCAAACAGCATTGGATACTGCAAAATGTTTGGAAGATGAGGATGCACTTCTTAATCAGATCAATCGGAATATTGAGACTGTAAAAAAAGCATCTAAGGTGCTTGAGGAGTTGAAGAAAGATGAACAGAAGCTTAAAAGGTTGATGAGGATCGTATGTGATGCCCGAGGTACAGCAAATGAGAGAAAACATCTATTAGAGCAAAACACTTTACTTGATGGTCTGATTGAAAAGGCTTGTGTCATATTTGCATGGCCAAAAGTAAGTTTAAAATATTGGTACTCCAATTTCATGCTAGTATGTTTGTTGCTTCTATAGTGGCTGACTAGGTTTCTTAGTGAGTTTTTTAGTTTGAGCCCATGTAGTTTTCTATAGAGCTCACTGGCAGAAAATTGACTGAATTTTTGGTAGAGTTTAGCACAACATGGGACAATGTGTTATTCCTCAAGAACTACTATTGGAATGACTATGGAGTTGATTACTCATTCCATTCTGGAATCATATTTGCTCATTTTAAGGGAAAATTATAAACAATCGCAACCAGATATGGGGAAAATGGATTTTTTGTTGCTCTCTATTTTAGGTCAGATTTTATTTGTTTTTTGATGTGGTTGTTTCCAAATTGTATTCTCACAAGAGACATCTTGATTTGGTTTGTATATTAGCTATCTTTTCAACTGTCACCATCCTCAAATTGTGTGTTACTTTCACGGTGATTGACATTATTTGAATTTTGGAAAAGTCTAACAGTTCATTATTTCGTAATATTTGTGTTTTTTTTAGCATCTAGAGTTTGCTAAACGGAAGAAAAAGGTTGCAAGCGAACTTTGTGATAAGGAAAAGCTAAGTGATTCTTATCTGGTAATTGGAGAATCATACCTGAAACTTCGGAACTTTAGCAAGGCCCGAAAATGGTACATGAAAAGCTGGAACGTGTACAGGTCAATTGGGGACTTGGAGGTAATTTTGTTTTATGTTTGTGAATGTTGCATTCTATTCTCTTGAATGCACCAAGGTGAACATGATAAGTTCATTACAATGAGGCCTATTTTCTTCGACATGCTATATTATGAATTATCAGGAGTATGCTAAGTAAAACCATCCATTAGTTCCACTACCTTCCTTCATGCATCAAATGTGTACAAATTAGTTGAACACTCAGCTAGTTTGATTCATATTCATTATGGATTATTCATGTTTTAGGGACAAGCACTGGTCAAGATAAACATTGGACAGGTTTTGGACACTTCTGGTGACTGGGCCAGTGCACTGGAGGCATTTGAGGAGGGTTACAGGCAATTTCATAATTTTTGAACATAAAAAAACATTAATAATTTATTTGGCAAGAACCAAATTCAGTTTTGAATTCTTCCTGAACTAAGAAGCTTAACCTTTTGTTTCATTGTAGAATTGCAGTTCAAGGCAAGCTGCTGTCTGTACAGATGACTGCGCTTGATAACATGCACTACAGTCACATGATTAGATTTGATAATATTGATGAAGCCAGGTAAACCTTTAACTTACATGTCGCTAAGTTGTAGAACACTTGTTTGTTTAAGGACTCTATAAAGATTGTTCACTTCAGGAAATTGCAGCTTGACATTCAGAATTTAAAGTCATTACTAAAAGAAGGTGTCTTGAATGACCAGCATAGTGATTATTGCTCTGAAACCGAAACAGGGGGCAATTCCTCTGAAAGTAACTGCCACATATGTGCATCAAAAACTTATAGTGATTCTTCTAGAAGCATGCCTAGTCTTCCTGATCATGTTGAGGAATTTGATGGAGATGCTCCTCTGGCATCACTTTTCTGTTTGAGTAAGAATTCTAGAAAGACGAAAATCTCTCAGTCAGATCCTCATGTTGTTAGAGCTAATATCTCATCTGACATTGCACAAGATTCCTCCAGAGGTTTAAGTAACTCGTGTGATAATCAACAGCAAGTTGGTCGTAAACGTGCTCGTGTTATTATTTCTGATGATGAAGTTGATGATTATGACATGATGGATGGCTCTAAGAGGACACCACATGGAAGTACACTTAATGATGCTGACATGAAGAATGGCTCTAAGGGGACACCTCATAGACTTTCCACTAACTACATGACTCCTGAAAGAGGCAAGAGAAAGGAACTTGATTCCTTACTTGTTGAAATGTTAAGCATATTTTGTTGTTTTGTTGTTTTAACATTTCTTCAATAACTTGCAGAGAATTTGTTGCATGGATTGAACATTAATAAACAAGCTCAGGTAATAACACTTGTGTGCACCTGAATTTCAGTTGCACTATAATTTCTCTTATGGTGCATTTGATTCATAGGAATAATTATTATATTCTCTCTAAATTTCCACAGAATGAAGATTCTTCTGTTTGGTTGCAAAAACTAATTTAGAGTTCCAATTCCTATAGAATTATTATTAGTTATTCACAAGGAATATTCCTTTATAACAAGAATATCTGCCACTTTTCTATTCCTTCTTCAAAGTCTATTTAACTTTTCAAATATTACATACTATGAACAAGAGAAGCAAGTTGAACATGTTGGTTAGTTGATTTGATTGAGAAGGCGAACATGTCAATTGGATTGTGCATGTTGGTTGTGTAGGATGGGTGTGGTGGCCCCAACTGAGCCAAATTGGTCAGGCTATTTGGTCGGATTACCTCAAATTGGCTGGCTCAATGTGCCAAATGATCGCTTGACCAAGCCACAATAGGTCAATTGTGTTGGAGGGATCCCAAGTGTTGAATGGGCTGAAGGGTAGAGAAGGTTTTTAGGTTGGATGAAGCAGCTCAAATGAATACGTTGAGTTCAATGACTAATTGATTGAGTTGAACATGCAAGTTGCACTAAGCAGGTAGACTGATGACCTTGGTCGCTTAAGCTGGACATGCTTGTTGGATTGATCTGGTGGGTTTATTGGATTGGTTGGGCTGAGTGGAGTCAAGTGTGTCAAGTGAACTGAGCAGCCAGTCCAGCTATTGAAAAAGCCTGTTGGCCTTATTGGGTTGAATTAGTTTGTCAGGGCAAATGAGCACACCGGACCAGTCCAACGAGCTGGTCAGGTCAGGCAAACAGAGTTATGCAAGTTAGACAAGTCATATAAGTACTTTGTCACTGTGAAAACTATTCCTTTGTTATCCATGCAGATCTCTATTAAAAAAAAAAGGCAACTTAGTGCATGAAGCTCCCGCCAATGTGGGATTTCGAGAAAAGGTTTATTGTATATAGTTTTACTTTGCATTGCAAAAGGTTGTTGCTATGACTCAAATATGTGATCTCTAGGTCACACAATAATAATTTTACCATTGGCCAAGGCTTTCCTTTGTCCATGTTGATCTCTAATGGGTTAATATTTCATGTTATATTATTTCTCAATATGAAGTATTGAATATGGTCTGTGATAATGGATTTGTTTCACTATGGTAATATTTCAATCATGAACTTGCCAGGACCATCCTCAAAGCTCAGATTCCAGAGATATACTTAGTGCCTCTATGCCTATTCATATTGAAGAAAGTATTTGTTCTTTTAAATGCAAAAGCCCCATCTTTGTGGCTGATAATGGTGTAGACGTTGGTTCTTTAAGTAATGTTGGAGTACCTATTGCATCAAAATCTACACCTAGTGAGTCGAAACTGAATGGATATCTAGTACCTGTTGGGTTTCCACGAAGCCAAGATGGCGCAGGCTTTGATCGATTGGGAAATAACCATCATGTAAGTTCTGTAGTTTGCTAAATGTCTTTGATACGGATTTGCAGGTTCATTAAACTAAAATTTTCCTATAGTAATGCTTAGTTTACCTCATCTTATGATTTAAAGAAGAGAAAGGAAGACCAATGTTAGTTCCAGGACTAATAAATAACATTTTTCATTTCTTCACTTTAGCAAAAGGCTTCATAGTGTAAATACCAGGAAGATTCTCCATTGGTTGCATATTACTTAATTTGACAAATTCTATTATTTTTCGTTCAGGTAAATGCTGAATGTTTAAGTCATGTGCCCTTTGTCCTTTTTATTTCAACAATCAAAGGCATAAATGATTTTGTTTTTTGGTTTAGACAAGTGCTAGTGTTATAGCTCTGTTCATTTTGAAAATGTTCAAAACAAGTTTTGAGTCTCAATTATTTCGTGTTTGGTTGTTTTAAATTGGCAAGCTTTGCCTAATTCAACCTTTTTCATCCAAGTCAGGTCCAAATTTTGCAGTACTGTGTTTTTAATTCCAATATGAACTGTAAATTGCATAGATGTGAAGTAAGCAGATTCATTGCTAACTAAAATGTGAAATTGGTCTCATAGTGCATGTGAAATAAGCCAAAACCTGAAAGAAAATGCAGAGATACAAAAGAATTAACCAGATCTAGCATTGCCTAACACAACCTCTGCCTTTCTCATTCAGGCTTGGGGACAAATTTGGCAGTTTATTTATTTATATTTCAATAGGAGTTATAAACTGCACATATGTGCAGTAAGTGGATTCATTGCATCTGTAAATTGTAAATTGTTCTCGTTGCTCATGTGTAATAATCCAAAACTGGAAAGAAAAGGCAAAAATATGAAAGAATTAACCAGATCTAACTTAAAACTGAATTTTTGACATAAATAATTCTTGTTATTACTTTTAGAAGGATTATGATTTATTACAATAATGCCACTGCTGTTTGTTGTCTTGAAAAAGAGTCCTAGTCCCAATACCCATGGATATTCATTTCATTTATTAGTTTTCACAGCCGGTGTTCACCAGATCTTGATGGAAGAAATATTCAAATTTAATGAATATAGCTATGAAGTATTATTGAACTTGTCCCGATAGAATGATGATAAAGACATGGTGCTATTCTACTACATTCGGTGTTAATGTTTTGCACACATTTTATCCACTAAACCACCCCAGTTAATTCAACCTCAATTTGCTTCTCTATTTTTATTTAGTTTTTGCTCCATATAATTATGACAATTTTGGTCATGCTACAGTTAATCAAATTTAAACTTGGACATGACACACTCTATGTTGATTTAAGTCCTTGCATAGAAGATGGCAAGTTAAATATTGAACTTGTGAAAGTTGAGGTTGCTTGTTCATACTTTCTTCAGCTTCCCGAGCAGAAAAGGTCCAAAGGTATGTGTTAGGATAGCAGGTTAGTTAAGTTCCTTCTTCCAACATAAGTTATTGACTTGCTATGCTAAATTATCTAAAGTTAGTCTGCTGCAAGTGGCTTCAGCCAATGTCTACTGTACATCAAATAAACAAGATTATAAAGAAACGTCTACAACAGTCTCCTTGAGACCAGATATATTTATCAGATTTTTAGAAGCTAGCCAAAGGAGTAATGAATAAGTTTGGTTGGTGAAGTTTTGAGTCAGTTTATATTCCTGTCCTTATGACTGGTAAATTGCTGTAATATCTGTTGATTAGTTTGGGAAAAAAAAAAGCAATCAATAATATAGTCAAGATATCAAATACCTCACCAGTTTCCATCATCTTCCGTAGCCTCCATGTGAGAACTACTGTGAACGTTTTAGATTGACACAATCTGTTTCTATGATCAACCCTAAATGCCTAAAGGGTTGCTTCTATTTTATTTTTTATTTGTCCTGCTTATATATATGTACTAATTAAACTAGTCTGAACTTTGTTAGTATTGCTAATCGTTCTTTTCATGCTAATGTTCTGCTACTTGCAATGCACTAAAGCTAAACGGGTAAATGTAGGTTTGCTTCCTGTAATTGGATGCCTGAAGAACTCTGGAACAGTGCTAGGTTCTTCAGAGCCAGTTGTAGATGTTGAGCATCATGTTAATGAAGATGTCACGATTGACGTGGTTGTTGATGGTGAGGTTATCATAATCTCTGTAGTAGCATTTGTCATTTGTAGGTTTTAACTGCCCATTCCTGTGTTGATGTTATCTTCTTGTTGAATTGCTTGGATATTTGGTTTTTTTATTCTATTTTTTCAACTTCTGCATTGTCATCTGCAGTATCAGTGCAAAACATGTCTTCAGTCTTATAATGTCTACCAATAGGTATAAGCTAAACCTAACTTATGAGAGTTTATGAGCTTACTGGTAGCTTACTGGTGCCTCAACCTAATGTAGTAAACAAATTGTAGCTAATTTATACATCGACATTTATGCTTAATTAACTTACAATTGAATGATCTACATACCATATATGTGGACTAACTAATTCAGATGCATGTCTCCATACCTTATATTCTGTGAGGACTAAACATGCAACTGTCAGTGTGTTTATATGTACATATGTATGTATACAGGCTTGATTAAGAACTCTAGTAGTTGTCATTAGGTTGTCAATATTCCGTTCATCAGAAAAACGTGTAACAGAACAAGCTCTATTTTTCGTCACAGCAGATATTTCTTACTTCCATGCCTTTTTGTTATTGAAATTACTATTTATACTTGTCCATCGTCATTTCCCACATACTTGTATTTACTATATATGATATTGGGTTGGCTATTGCACTTTTCCTCAAAGAATGTCATGAATTGATTAGACAATAATAAACTAACAGTTTGTATAGTTTCTCATCATGTAAGAATTTGAAATTTTTAAATGAAGGCTTGGTTTTCCATTGTCTCCCTATCTTTGTGTTAATTGATGTTGATAATCTAGTTGTCTTTTTCTCCTTAGTTTCAGTATTTGCATTATGATATTCATTTCTTTCCTTCTCCCTTGTCGAAGAATGGGTCCCAAAACGCCTTATGAAGTCATATATTGATTGCTGTGAGAAATTATCTGAGCCAGCCAATATGTTCCTGCTAAAGAAATTGTATAACTTGGAGGTAATCAACATTCCCATCTAGATTTTTTTATTTCCAGTGATTGTTGGATAACCTAAATTCAATTGGCCCACATAATTCTTTGCAAATAGGTTTCTGAGGATGAAGTAATAATATCTGACTGTGGATTGCAAGATGTGTCAATATCACCTTTTCTAAATGCACTTCAAGCACATAAAGCAGTTGCAGTACTGGACATTTCTCATAATTTGTTGGGTACTTGGAATTTTTTTTCTAATGATTATTTTCTACTTATATTAATCTTGTTGTTTCCCAATATGCACATGTCCTCATTGAATATTTATTGACAGTATATTTTTACAATGCTGAAAATCTTTTTTCATGTTGTAGGCAATGAGACAATTGAGAAAATTCAACAAATATTCAATTCATCAAACCAAAAATATGGGGGCTTGACACTAGATTTGCATTGTAATCGGTTTGGTCCAACTGCATTATTCCAGGTTCTAGTTTTCTATTTCATTTATATGCTATATTCGTCATTCCATTTTTTTGTTTTATAAAACCATGCTCACAATTCTTTGTTTTTTCCCAGATATGTGAATGCTCAGTTATATCTGCTCGTTTAGAAGTGCTCAATCTTTCTGGCAATCGCCTAACAGATTCATGCAGTTCATATCTCTCTGCTATATTAGAGAACTGCAAGGGTGGGTGGTTTTCTACATTATCCCATATTTGAATCTTTGTTATTGTATATTTTTGGTATTTATTTTAGACTGTAGTTGATTAAAAACTGGATTTAGACAGGTGCAAGATATTGCAAACTGTGATCAAGTGGAATACAGATATCATCAAACCAAAATTGCAGTTGTAAAATGAACTGCCATGTGTTTTGTTTAACATAATTTTTACATGGTTTGAATAGTTTATCAGATTGGCTTGAGTTCTGGTAGGGGTAAATTGATGTATTGTTCATTTCAGAACATTATAATTTTACTTTTATTCTATTGAAAACTCATGACAGTGAGGCTATTTATTTGGACATTTCTCATGGTAACAACTAGAAAAAAGGGGTGGCCTGTTGGTTCTTTCTCATTTACTTAACATGTTTGAATTACTCTTGCACTTAGGTACTAACATTTTTGTTTTGCAGTGCTTTTTAGTTTGAACATAGAACAATGTTCTATCACATCCAGAACAATTGAAAGAATTGCTGCTGTAATAAGTTTTGATTCTGTCCTATCACATCTTTCAATAGGTGATTTCATTCAATATAGTTGTCACATTTGAGCAAACACAATTCTTTAATGTTCATATTCATTATCATTACTGAAAAATATGCATTGCTTAACAGGAAAAAACAACCCAATATCCGGAAATGCAATTGTTAATTTATTTACCAAACTTCAGTCCCTGAAAAGGTAAGTTTTCTCTTAGAGACAAGTGATTGACCTTTCTATGGTTGAACTGAGTTTCTACACCTCGTTTGTAGATTTTCTGAACTCAGCCTCACTGGCATAAGAATAAACAAGCCTGCAATTAATAGTCTTTGCCAACTTGCTAAATCATCAAGTCTAACTGTTTTGAAGCTTGGTGGAACTTATATTGGAGCTGTAAGTATATATGTTCGTGTGGCTTCTCAATGGAAAGAAATGTCACTGCTGCTCAATATTCGGTTGTAATGCAGGATGGATTAATAAAGCTAAACGAAACAGCAAGTACTGGGCTTCAAGAATTGGTGAAGTTGGATCTGTCATACTGTGGACTGAAATCTCATGACTTTCCAAGAGTTTGCCAAAGCCTCATTCTACTTGGTGGTATTCTTGAACTGAATATTGCAGGGAACTCCATTGGTCAAGAGGTTAGTCTTTTGTAATTACACCACACAGTGACTCTGTTCAATTTTTTTTCCTTGCTTTTTAAAATGCAGTGGTGCAAGACCTGCCTATCAAGTTTATCAAATTGTATGGTATTAAGTTAAAGGCTTGGTTGTTGTTGTTTTTTCAAGGATACATTGCAAGTGTAAGATAATCCAGAGAGTACACTAAAGCATGGCTTCTGGTTGATTAAAGATACCCACTAGCTACTTTCTAGTTTTTTCTGCTCTGTTAAATGTGTGCCAGACGCATTGAAAATGTTCATCTCGAAGCAAATTATATATGTCAAGCTACTGTTGCCCTTTTCTAATGCATATGTAATTGTGAAGCATAGCTGACTTAATATGTATGTGCAAAACATAACCAACAATTGCTGCGTGTTTTATGTGAATCAATGAATTTAACTTCTATAGCTGACAATATAATATTGGGTGGTTAACTATTAATTATCCAAAGATGAGAACGCACTGTATATTAGTTAAGAATTTTCATAAATTGTTCTGCTATTGTATTCATCTTTCTGACCGTTTTTTCATCCTAAAGCTAAACTTGGTGATGTCCAAGTGCCAATTCAGAATTAACTATTTTTTGTATTCACTATGCCCCGATCGTCCTGTTGCAGGGTTGCAATGCTCTGCGATCAGCACTCATTGATCCTGGCTGCAGCCTCAAGTCTCTTATTCTTGACAATTGTCAGCTCGGACTGGCAGGAATTATCAGAATAATTCAGATATTGGCAGGTAAATGAACCTTTAAACCTGACCAGTTTAATTATACATTTTGAATTCTTTTCGGGGATACATGCTACAGAATTTTGAAAAGACTTAATGTTTGGAACTGCTCAAAACAATCATCAATATTGAACTAGCTAGCCTGTCGAATGAATTGAGAACTGATAATTGTATAACAGATCCAATTATTCATTGGTTCCTGATGTCTGTTCGTATCAATAGATAATGAATCATTGGAAGAGCTCCATCTAGCTGAGAACAACAATGTATCCAACGAAACAATTTTGCTGAACTCTGATGCGGTTGAAACTACAAATGGTATTTGTGAAGTAAATATTGATAACAATGGACTTGAAGTCGCAGACAGTGAAGACGAAACCACCAGAGAGGAGCATCCAATCTTGTCAGGCCCTGATGCAAGCTGTGCAAGCTCATGCCAAAGGAACTCATTCATGGACCGACATATTCAAGATATATGCCAAGCTATTATTTCTTCACGGAATCTACAACGACTCGATCTCAGTCGAAACAAGTTCTCAGAAGAAGCTATAGATACAATGTATGCAGCATGGTCATCGTCCAGATGCAATGTGAAGGGTAGTAAGCATGTTGGCAAGGATGTAGTGCACTTTTTCATCGATGGATTAAATTGTTGTGCCATAAAACCCTGCTGCAGAAGGGATTAGAGCTGAGATTCATCCTTGTTTTGTTCTTGGAATCCTTTTTTTCCTTTGCAGAATATACAATTATTTATCTACATGTATCTTTTCCATACATATGCAAATTCTGATCCAGAAGATTTTTCATACTGGTGATTTCTTCCACGGCAATGCAAATCATTTGAAGATCTTACTTCCATTAGTGCAATTTGCGAATTTAATTTCTTGCGACATAAAAGAACACATTTTATTTTATTATGATTTATTTTATTCTAGAATAGATATTTCATTTTCTTAACCTTTGTTTCGGGAAACAGATGCAACATTAGTATTTGATAAGCTCAAGGCGAGAGCACGGACAATAATTTAATATAGAAGCTCGTGTTGGTTTAAAATAACTATAATAGCTAGCTCCTTCACTGAAGATTTTATTTGTTAGAGGGGATTAAAATGTTTTAATAAGAAGATTCACTCACGTGACAAAATGCAATAACGTTTAGCGTTAAATATTTTTCATAATCGATCTTTTAATTTAATAAAGGATAATAAATCACAAATAAGTGATTTATTTGTATGGAAGAGATTAAAAATTCAGCTAAGCACTGAGGCAATTAAAAGGCTCACTCAAGTCTTAAGGTACATGTTATTTTGAAAAACTTACATGAGATTAGAACAATGTTGTTTGTTTGATGTTGCTAGTGCCCAGTTGATGGAAACTTTATTTGCATTTTTTTTCTAGTCTCTTCAACTAATATTTCGGCAAGAACTTTCAAAGATGAGGGGACCAACAACTGTTTTAATTTTTTTTTAATAATAGAAATTTTATTTTTTAAAAAAAAATTATTAAGAAATAATAATGATAATAAATCTTTACATTTTTTTTCCAAAATATTGTTAAATAAATTTAGATTAATAAAAAAAATAGTGGGGCAAACAGAGCCTGGCCTGAGGTACCTGGACCCAATATGGTCCTACAATTGGGCTGATCCGGCCCACAAGCGAACAGCCCATATGCCTAACCCATCGTTTCATCTTTTACCGCCCTTACTTAATGACATGTGATCTGTGCCGTCAGGTAGAAGGAAAGTCCGAATCTTAAAAGCTCAAACGCAATTACGTAACAGAAAGCGACTGCTTCATCAGGTCGCACGAATCACGAAGCATAGATACGCGCATCCCCGTTGCTTCTCTCCTGATCTCTGTCCGCTCTCCTCCTCCTATCCATCGCTACCTCGATCCTTTTGCCTCCGTTGTTACTCCCTTTTGGCGCAACTGCTTCCGGAGCCAATTAATGATTTTTATTTTTAGTTTTATCCTCGCCACAAAATCCACTCTTTCCACCTATAATTTCCAGAAAAACTTTTTTTTTAAACAAACAGAAGGTCAGTAAGGGGAAGTCGCCTTCGCCGCTGCCAAGTTTCAATTTTGCGCAGTCTAAAACCCTGGCCGTAGCCAAGATTCCGATTGACCTGCAACTCTAGGCTCTCTTCCTCCTGTCTCTGCCCATCTCCTCTCATTAGTGGCATGGATTGGCTTTCTTCAGGTTGGTGCCGACAAATTTGCCTTTGTTTTCCTTGCACACCAATTGCCTGTACATTAGCAAACAAAAATATGGTTTTTTCTTCTTCTTGTTTTTTCCTTTTTGTGGCATTGGACCTACTGCGCTCGCGCACACGCGGCGGTGGTGTCGGTCACTCGCGTCTGTTGCAGCGGCAGCAGGTGTGCGTCCGAGCTGCAGTTGCGTCTCCTTCATTACACTAACTTGGAGGAGTGACAGAATGTTGGGATGGCAGAGATAAGGAGGTATCCAGGCCCCTTACCAATTTCTGCTTCGTTCATAGAAATGTTATTTTAGGAGGGGAGACATACTAATCCACGCGACATATTTTGCTAAAATAAGATATTTTGAACCTTCATAAGAGTGTGCCGTCGAAACAGTTACGGTTCTCTAGACTTTGGGACCAAATAGAAAGTCTATATTACTTCAACCCAAATACCAGTTCAGTAGGTGCCACTGAACCTTCTCATGAGCTGGTCCTGTTAACTATGTTCGTGGAGTTTCAACAATCACTTATAAGTGATGTAGACATTCTGGGTCAACAAGTTCTACTTGGCTTTTTGAAGTTAGCAAATTTTTTATGATCAATTTGCAGGACAACTTAAGTCCTGATTCCCAGTATATCATTGTATCGACAGACAATGGTGTGTGCTATATGTTGGAGTCTAGCATATTAAAGAAAATGTGTCTTTGTAATTTCTCAAGGTGTGACATTTTACTTCTCCTATCACAATCTGTTCAAATGTTAGGAGTAGTATCTCAATCTCTTAGAAGGTTCAGGTTTTGTTTAGCCATAGCACATTTCTCTTCCAGATGCTCAAAGTAAAGTGTTACACCAACATGGATGGTAGTCTGATGTGTTTTATTTAATTTTTCAAAGTATGCTCGGCATTATTCATTAATGAGTTGTCTCCTGGCAACCCAATAATCTGAACCATAAATCGTGTGTCTTTTACTTTGACATGTGCATTTATATTTGACCACTTTTAATCATATTCACCTGTACATGCACACTTGTAACCTTTCCATGTTTAATGAACTGGTGGATGCTTGCATGGATATGCTAATGTAAGAGCAGGTCTCTCAATGTCAATTGGGCCATTTTTAGTGATCTTTAAATTTATTGCTATAAATATGGTTCAACTTTTTTCTTATCTGCACTTCTACATGTGAAGATGAACATCTAATTGACACCTAAAAACTGTGTGCAGATTTTTATATAATCAATCTTTCATGTGCAATTATATCCTTAATCATGTACCATGATCGTCAGACTTATGGTCATTCCTTTTGATGAAATTTAATGTTTTTTGCATGAAGTCTGTCCATAATCTGGTTCCTTTCACATAGGGGCCATATTGAACAGCTAAAGGCAAGTATGGTAATTATCAATTACTCGTCATTTTTTTCAAGGTACATTGAACCGGACATCTGTCATGCGCAAATCTCAAAGTATTTGAAAGGTTAGATTAAAAGAAAACTGTTCGGATGTGAACTGTCAAAAAGGCACCAGTCTCCGGGCTTTCCTTTGGCAACATCTCCAGGGTGAATGTATCATATCAAATTCTATCGCCTCTATATCTGTTTCTGTCAAACCATTGAGCTAGGGCAAAAACAAAAATAGTTCTGGTTTTCTGCGCTGCTTTGCTGCAAGTGTGCATGATCTGGAAATCAAACCCATCACATCTTCGTGTGTCATCCTTCCTCATATTGGTATTCTGATCTAAGATCCTTGAGTTCATTTGCTATTTCCTCCTTACCTTTCTTTCATATTATGCCATTCTTCCTTTGGTTTTTTGTTTCAACTCCAACGTTTGAAGGGTTGAAAAAGTTCCTTTTTTGTTTTTGTAATTTCTAAGCTTAGTCTAAGATTCAAAATATCCGATTGTAATCATTGAGTTAGATACGTTGTAGTTTCCTTGCTGCCCCACTAGTACTGGTTATATAATTGTGTTTTAAGCTATGACATAAATCCTTTGGTTTCTAAAAAGCAGGCTGGTGCACGAAGCTCCCGCTATACGGGGTTCTGGGGAAGGATTCATTATACGCATCCTTACCCTGATTTTTTTTTGCAAGAAGCTATTTTCAAGATTTGAACCAGTGACCTCTGGGTCACAAAGCAGCAATTTTACCGCTTCTCATAAAAAAAATAAAAATTAAATCAATTTTCCTTTTATATCAGATTCATCTAACAAAGGATCGCTTATATACTTAATAAATTACAATATATGGTTGGGTTGGAGGAAGGGGGGGGGGGGGGGTGTGGTTTGTTGAACTCTTAAAAATCTCAAGTATTTGTTCAAGAGAAGAGAACAAATATAAAGAGAAGAACCTGTTTGGAATTAAAACTTGACTGTCTTTTTTCCATATAATGCAGGTATAAATAATGAATACAAATTTAGTTCCTCAAGTCAATGATAATTGCTCAATGCCTACACCAATTAATTCCTAAATCATGATGATCAATATCAGCATTGCTTTGTTATGTATTTGTTGGTAGGCTTACAGTCTCTGTATTAGTTCCTATCCATTATCTTTCTTTTCATATTCAGAAATTAGAACTGCGTATATATGGATATGGTTATGTTCATTACTTACCTTGATTCTCAATATCACTTAAGCCATTTCATTTATGAAGATCTCTAGTTTAATGAATAGATTGGCTACTGTTTGAGAATGTATTTATTATGCAATAATATATAGGGTCCTATATTTAGTGATTAAAGTTTAAAACCTGATGTGTGTGTCTCTATTGTAGATATAATCCTGCTCAACACATCCACTAATCTGGTCGAATGATATATATGATCTATGGTCATGTTTATTTAGAAGACGAGTGCTGATGTTGCCTTCATTCACTGCCCATAATCTTTTCCCTTTTTTCATGTGGACATCTTGTATAAAAATATGGTAATAATCAATTGTTTACTATCTTGAGGCATATCTTTCTTTGACTTCTATGGCTCGATTTTCAGAGTTCTTTTAGGGTCTAGATAAAAAGTTGATTGGGAGGATCATAACTGTAAAGGTTAACAAGTCTCGTGCACCCCTTGGCAATATTCTCAGGGTGACAGCTAAAAACATTTACTCCTTTCCTCTTTCACTTTCTTTATTTGAGTTAGAGCAGTGGCATAAGAAATTTTTGCTGCTCCTGTTCTGACTCCATTTTAATTTTGCAGAGACTGGAAGACCATATTCAACTTCTGATTTCATCCTTCCCATTATCTGTAATATAATTTGTCTTTCTGAAGATGCGGCCATTTTTCCATTCTTTACTTTCATATATGGTATTTGGTTTATAGTGGTATAATGTGGGGTGTCTGATGGAGTTAACTGCAAAATATGTCTTGTTTTGATTCCCTTTTCTACTTTCCCCTAAAAGAAGTAGTGAACTGCCACTTGATTTATGATTGACTGATAAACTGAGTGTTGGTATGAAGATTGTGTGATTGTACATACTAGAATATACATAATATGATGTTTTTGATCCCCTTATTCATGCATCTTGTGTTTCTAAGCACCACAATCTGGATTTGCATATGGTATTGGGTTTTCTAGTGATCAACGTGGGGAGTCCACTGAAGTATTCTGATGGAACTTTGTTGTTTAGGTCCATTTGTTATGGGTTTTCAGTGTTTGTACCTACATGCCATATATATATAGCTTGTGGATTTTGACTTATGAAGAATTATCGTCCCAAATTGTCTCCATTTTTGCATGTGAAGTGCAGTTCCTGTTTGCCTATATTTGCACGATTGCTCTGTCACTTCTTCAATTTCTGGTCGCAGGAGGATATTTTTAGTTTATTTGACTGGAATTTTGATATTCTTAGCATCAGGTGGTGCAAGGAATTTTTGATAGCCGATATGAGTACCAGTACTGGCCAAACCATTGAGGAGCATGGAACTCCTATTGATGTGGAGAAGAAAAGAGTACAATGCAAATACTGTTTGAAGGAGGTTAATGGCTTTAACCGTCTAAAGCACCATCTCGCTGCTGTTGGGAATGATGTGACTGCATGTACTGAAGTTCCAGCTGCAGTCAAAGCAAGGATGAAAGATCTTTTACTTGAGAAACGGAAAGAGAGGTTTATGAAAGAAGTTGGGAGAATAGAACATCCTGAGCTTCCTTTGAAGAGGAACTTTTCTCCATCTAGCGAACAGAGACGCTGTCAGACAAAATTAACTACTCCAACTAATTCAGGTGAGGGCAGCATAGGAACAGGGAATAGTGCCCGGAGCAGCTCCAAATTAAAAATACCTTTCCCTCGACAAGCCATACCAAAGGCAATGAATAATCTAGACTTCCAAATAGCTGATATTATAAATGGGAGCCACACCTCTATACCTGTTATAGAGAACATTCAGCCGATAATCAAAGAAGAAGCAAAGGATGAAATAACATTGCATGCAGCAAGATGCATTGGCAGGTTTTTTTTCGACGCTGGAATTGACACAGCCAACATCAATTTACCTTCGTTTCAAGCAATGATCAATGCTGTAATTGGCTGTGGTTCTGGTTACAAAGCTCCAGGTTTAGATGAACTGAAGGGAGTGATCCTCCATCACGAGCTAAAAGAAGTTGTTGAGCATGTAGAGCATGTGAAGCGATCTTGGGGACAAACTGGGTGTAGCATTCTGCTGGATGGTTGGACTGATCAAAGGGGCAGAAGCTTTGTTAGTTTTCTTGTGAGTTGCCCTGCAGGTACCATCTTTTTGAGATCTGTTGATGCATCTGATGCTGTCGAAGATGTAGGTGCATTGTCATCCTTGATTTCTGATGTCATTGAGGAGGTAGGGGTGGAGAATGTAGTGCAAGTGGTTGCCCATGAGAGCTCAAACTTGATTGAGGAAGCAGGGAAAAGAATCATGGAGAGGTACAGATCTATATTTTGGACATTATGTGCTGAATATTGTATAAATATGATACTGCAAAAGATCCAAATGTTAGACAGTGTTAAGAAAGTGTTGGATGATGCTAAGGCTATATCAAGATTTATCCACAGTAATCCACTTACTCTATCTCATTTGAGAACATATATTGGAGCTGGTAGCCTCATCAGACTGTCCAACTTGAAATCTGTGATTCCGTTCATCACTTTGAAAAACATGCTATCTCACAGAGAGATTTTGGTCGGCCTGTTCAACTCACCAGAATGGAATGCATCCGATCTGGCTTCTAAGTGGAGAGGGAAATGCATATCTAAGATGGTGAAAGATTCTTCATTTTGGGCTGCTGCCGTTGAAGTTTTGAAGGTCACAACTCCGCTACTGGGTATTTTGGATGAGATTAGCAGGAAAGACACATCTCCAATGGGAGCCTTGTACAATTCCCTCGATTGTGCAAAAGAAGAAATCAAAGAGAACTTGGGGGGTGAAGAAGCAAGATATAGTCTTTATTGGGCTCTGGTAGACGATGTATGGAACAACTATCTCCATAGTCCCCTTCATTCTGCTGGATACTATCTCAACCCCATTCTCTTTTACTCAAGCGATTTCTATCTTGATGCTGAGGTCACCACCGGTGTAGTTTACTGCATGGTGAAAATGTCCAAGGACCCGGAGGAGCAAGAGCAGATGGTTATACAGCTCGATAAGTATAGGCAAGCTGAAGGTGAATTTTCTGGCGAGGAAGCGGTTGATGGAAGGAAAAAAGTTTCACCAGGTAACTTGCATATACCTTCGAAGTTCAAACCATATTTTTTTCTCATCTATTGTCATAACCTGTAGATACTCCATGACTTCAATAAACATTTTATATCTCATATTAGATAATACGAAAACCACTTGTGATCATTTGCATGGACACTTGATTGTGAATATAATGCTACCTTCATTGTCTGAATATTTAGATCAGTTAATATGATAGGACTAACTTCATTGTCTGAATGAAGAAAGTGTATGCTACCCATGAATGATCTATTTGTCGGTTTATCTTTTCATGACCCAAATGAGGATATGTAAGGTGTAGTGGGGTTGAAAACTTTTAGCTGTAACTAGATGGATGTAAATTGTCAAAAATATAATGATCCTCGTCTCCTTTTTTGTCTCTCTTTTGATTTGATTACAATTGTTACCTTTGTTTAGTTAGAAGTGAATACTATCATAGTTATGGGGTACACGCATCATCGAATCTGGCATCTTTCTATGTTTCAGATGTTATAACAGCACTGTGTTGGGAGGAGTTTAACCTTGTCACTCCCGCCGCAAATGTGAATTGTCTTGCATAGACACCACATGATCAAAGACCAAAAAAGGATGTTGTAGAACATCTAGTTATTAGGCATTGAATAATGAAATTATGCTGGTTACTCAATAGCTTACATTTTCGATTCAAAATTTACAGATGTGTGGTGGTCAGCTCATGGAGGACACTGTGCTGAACTCCAAAGGATTGCCGTCAAAATTCTGAGCCAGACATGCAGTGGAGCCTCAAGATACATGCTGAAGAAAGCCATATCGGAGAAGTTGCACTCTGAGGCAAGGGATGTCACAGAACAACAAAGGTTTCACGACCTCGAGTTTGTGCACTACAATCGCCACCTATGGCACCCACTGCCAACCTGCCCCGAGCTTGGGTTTTACCCAGCCGACGAAACCATGAATGAGTGGATTGTAGATAACGACTGATGGGCTGTGTTAACTCGAGATAATCTTTATAACATGGCAGTGGGAATAGTATTAGATCGCATCTCTTTCCCTTCATTCCATTCCTTCTTCCTGTGTGCAAAAAGTTTACTACCGAATCTATTGGGTTGTATGCTATGCAGTATGGATGTGATCCATTGGTGTCCATGGCACAACAAAGTATACAAAAGTGTAAAATGCAGTGTCATCCTTCGAGGATTTGGAGAAAAAGAGCGATGATTATGAGCTTGAGCCATGGGCTCGGAGGAAGGCAATGTTGCAAAGAAGAGGATGATGATGCAAAAGATGAAACTCTATCCTCTGGGGACACAAATATAGGCATCCAAAAGTGTTTTCATGTTTAAGGGGAATATGGATAGGAAACCTATGAACCACGGGAATCAAACTTATATTTAAACAAAAAAAAATTTATCTCAGATAGCATAGTGAGAGGGAGCATTCTCTCAAAAAGCATACGGCTATATTCTAAAATAAATAAATTGAAGTTTTGGCGATGTGTTTGAATTGTACTCGAGATGGGAGCTAGTTAGACTTTAATTAAAGAAATTTGGTCAGATGCAATCCAATTGTAATGCTAGTGACTTGCTCGATCTTTAAAAATGGGGAACAAAACTTAGTTCAAGGTACTCCAATTAAAGCGGCTAAGATACAGGCACCTGCCGTCGATGATCAACTACAACATGACAAACGAAAGAATGACCTCTGGCGATCTCCAGCTTATCGATAACTTAACTTAGGAGGTCACCAGAACTGGTTGCACCAAAGTGAACTTTCTTGGTAGAGGTGGTACTGTGGAAGTGTGCGTTTCTGCTGTATCAATTTGATCTTATCTTGATACCAATTGAATTTGCTTATACCAGATCTCTCCATCGTTGTTTCTGGATGCAAGCCACAAACTTTTACAGAGTGGGGGTAATACTCTTGTTGAGATTTGTAAGAAAAACTCATTTCTGTACAGTTTTCATTTTTCTTTATCGAGTCATCCCTGCAACTTCAGCTGCCAGTTGTCGCATCATCTCCATGACTGCTGCCCTCCTGGAATCAGACTGTTGCTGCAATCTCCTTGATTGCTCTTTCAAATCCCTGGAGAGATTCGAAATGGTATAAGAGTCATGCTGCACCGTGGTGCATTGCATTCTGATTCTTTACGAGCGCCGGAATGTATTTGGAGGAGGTACCACATTTGTTTTTTACACGGAACGCAACCTACAGTAGTGTGCGTCTTGCATTGTATTAAAATGGCTGAAAAACTTTTAACTTTGCAGCAGTTGGTATATTGGCATTGAGGAGAGCGACTCTGTGAAGCATGCACCAAAAGATCCAACATTTTCCTAAGCTGCAGCACAGAAGCAGTAAGTGAGCAAAGAACAAGATAGTTGAGCATTGAAATTTTGGACCTGCGTTAGGACTGCAAGGACTTCAAAAACAGTAAGACAGCCACACATGTTAGCTGTACTAGATTTAAAAAAAGGAAAATCGCAAATTGCAAACTGTTTGAAGTTGGGCCTCAAACTTTTATCACCGTGATTGCAAGTCCTTTATGTTGAAGTTATGTGTGTGTGTGTGGAGTTGATCCCCTGCGCACCTTTGCCGTGCGTGATGCCACGCGACGTTGCGATCGGCGGCCGATTTCTTTGGCGTCAACGGCAATGACACTATAGTCCAACCCTTGAACCCTAGAGGGCGTCGGCGCCGTTCGATCACGGCCGGAATCTGGCCAAATCGCGGCCGCCAGAGCCGCAGCCACTGGTGGCCGCAATTGGCCCGATTCTAGCCGAATTGCAGGTAGAAGTCCGGCCCAATTGTGGCCGGATTCCAGCCACAATCAAGCCAGAATTGGAGTCTAGCCCAACTGTGTCCGGATTCCGACCGCGATTCGGCCAGAATCCAATCAATTTCGAGCGATACCGACGATTTTCCGACGAAATCACTGTGCATCGCGCATTAAACAGCACCCAGGTGATCAAATTTATATGTATATATATATAAAGAGAGAGGAATGATCTCCTACACAACTCACGCACCCGTGAGCACCTTCATCATCCACCATCAGATCGGGCGAGGAATATAGCCCAATCCTTGAACCTTAGGGGATCGGACGATGGATAATGGAGGTGCTCACAGATGAATTGTGTAGGATAACATTTATATATAGAGAGACCTTATCTCCTGTGCGACGCCCGTGTGCTTGCCCATGCGCAACGTCACTGTCGGAGGCCATTCGGCGCTCGATTTCTTCGACGTCGACAGTGATGACACTATAGTTCATCCCCTAAACCCTAAGGGACGTCAGATTCCGGCCGAATCGTGGTTAGGACAGCGTCGGATTTTAGCCCAACCACGGTCGAAATTTGGCCAATCACGGCTGCCAGCGGCCATGATTCGTCCAGAATCCGACAATGGGAGTGCTAGGAACAGTTGCAATCCGGCGAGTTACTGTGTATTCCCATTTGTCGCGCAGGATAAGAAATGCAGGTGATCAAAATCGTATATATATATATATATATATATAAAAGCTCTGCAGTATGTCTGCTTCTCGGAGTGGCATTTGAACATGATTCTCGGTATAAGTTTAGCCGAACAAATTCAGAAACTAAGAGCTAATCTATAGCTTGATTTACAAGCTTAGTTATTAGATATTAAGAAATTGCAGTGCTTGGATCAAAGTTAGCCAAAGTCTTGTATATGTGTGTTTAAGATAAATCTGCTTTAGTTAATTTAACCTAAAGTTTACAATAATCAACTTACTAGATTAAATGAGTTAAGTATATATACATCTTTCACAAGATAATTTAATAAATACGTTTAGCTATAATATTGTTCAAATTATGCTAGCATGTTAAACTATATTCCAAATTGCATACCAAACTCTTTTATCTAAAGGAATTCCTAATCAACTTTTCTTGGCCTGGTTGTTCAATGTTCAGACTTCTTCTATTGCTAACAATAATAGCTTTTCTTCCCAGATGGGACCTTAATATGCCATACCAAAATGCTCACGTTTAAATTATCTATTAACCCAACCCTAAAAGAATTTTAGTTTGTGTTCAAGAACAGTAGTAAGTTCCCTTAAGGCTAGTGTGGTATGATCGGCCATACTATGGGTTGGAATGTTAGACCGGAAAGCAACACATACAAAAAAAAGTTAATATAGGTGAGAGTGATAAGCTGGACGTATAGAATTACTAGACTGAGATTTGAGATGGCCCTAATAGATGATAAAATAGGAGAAAATAGATTTAGATGGTATGTCATATTCAAAAGTAATTAATAGATTTTGTAGTTAGAAGAGTTAAATTTATTAGAGAGGAAGGCAGTGAAAGGTGTAAAAGGAGGCTAAATAAAATATTAATCAACAAAATAAATAAATAAAGTTAATTTGACTATTACTACTAATAGCCATGTATAAAGAGCTAACTGAGGCTGAGGGATAAGGTTCATCTAGCAACCACAAATAATTGGATCAAATGCGGCTAAATGATGATAACAACAACAATGTTCATCTTTCCATACGGAAAAATAAGTTACCTGTAAAACTCCTTTTGACTGAGCTTCTTTATTTTGTGCATCATGATCTGCCGCTGATGTATGATTAGTCAAATTATGTGGATGATCATTAGCACCTTTCTGATAACAGCCATTGCACACATAAGATCAGGACAACTTTCATAACACCACCCCCAAACCAGATTCAATATCATGGTGGTAGACGTTGCATGTGGTAACAAATGCAGGGGCAGTAGCATTGTGGAGGTGGTATAAGATCATCATAGATGAATGCTTAGCACACCGTAGAGTATCATACTGATAGTGGTTCCCTTGACAAAGACAAGGAAATGCCTGCCTGGTGTCAGAAAACTCACAATCAAGAATCTCATCTTTGTCCTTTGTATCCTCTGCAACATCATTAATCCAACCTACAAAAGACATACATCAGTTAGCAACCAAAATTTTGTAAAAAAAGGGAAAGAAACATGAGCTAGAAAATCATGGCAAATCTTGCTTTGTATGACAAACACATTAGCATATGCACACTTAAACAAGCAAGCAAAAACAGGAAACACAAGCAACCTGTCAAACAAACTGGGCATAACACATGCTTTTCCCTACTGCTAGGAGGATGTTTATCACTTTCCAGGATTCTTAGTTCTGCTTGATGACACCTACACTCAAAGAGGAACCAATACATTTCAGTTTCAAACATTTGTCTTTCCTGGAGCTAGAAGATCCATCCATCTTCACAATCACCTCAGAAATAATAGGAATAATTTGTTTAAATTCCAAAGATTGTGCCTCCTGGGGATCAGATGCATGATTCCCAGATGGAAACCAATATAGTTAAAAGATCATTGTTAGGATTTTCAATCTTCATGTGCTTAGACAAATACTTTTTTTGTCCTCAGAATTTTCAGTTGGCATGGTATCTTTTTTTCATTTTTTCAATAACTCTTTTTTTCAGTTTCCACACCAATACCAGATAATGCATGAGCATGTGGCTAAATGGTTACGTACTGGAATGCAGACAAGACACTTGGCCACTTTGCAATTGCAATATGGTCGGCAGGTTTTCTAGATTGGGAACAACGTGGAAAATTAAAGTTTTCATTCTTACACGTGTCCATATGCACAACCAATTCTGGAACTTTGATGCAGTTAGCTTTTTTGCATAATCCCTTTGGTGTTGGACACCGGTGAGCTTGATGTAGAAATAGCAGCCAACTTAATTGTTTAATATAATTTTGTTTCTTTATACAGTCTTCCTGTTCATTGCAACGTTGAGGGTCATCTTGCCTTAATTGTTCTTTCCAGCTAATTTATCTGGCATCTGTGCATGTAATGGACAAGGATGCCACTGAAACTGAAGGCGTTCCTCTACTTACGGTCCACTTGACAAGTGATCAATTTATCTAAAAATCCATCAGAGTGCACATATGGATACAGCAGAGGTTGCAAACCCTCAGAAACTGAGACATGAAAACCTTGAGAACCCATATGACCAAGGGATTGAACACTTTTAGCATGATCTTCAGCAGAACCAACTTGGCAGTATTGTGTTTGTGTCTCTAGGGGCTGGCCCTGTGCAGCTAATGACTGAAAACAAAGAATCAGCGTAGACTATATTTGCATTACCAGGTATTATCTGTTGAGCAAAATGTGAAGCCACTGAAGAATCTCTCAAAGAATCAGTCTTTGGCATTAGTTGTTGGTTCTGTATGCTACCTTGATGTCTCTGTAGTAGTTGACACTGGTTCTGAACAAACTGTGAATAAGCTTGACTAGGCTGCGGTTGAGATTCTTCAGCGTGTTGTTGTGATGGTAGTAAGTCTTCTCTGATTGACTGGGATGACTGCTAATTCAATTTCCCTAATTGATTAAGTAATTTGGATGAAGGGAAAGTTTGGCACAGTAGTAAAATCGCTATTGTGTGACCAAAAGGTTACAGGTTCGAGTCATGAAAATAACCTTTTGTAAAGCAAGATAAAACTGTGTACAATAGACTCTTCCTCAGGCTGCCCTGATTAACTAATTTGGATTTTATATTTAGAGGAAGCCTCATTGATTGTAAACTAGCATGATGGTTTAGCAAACATGAGTTCTTAACTTAGGATGAAAATTTGCTGCACTCGTGTTGTGCATAGTAGATAGATCAACGATAGTAAATGAAGTAAGCTGGCATGAAATTAAAACAAATTTACTAATATATTATACTTGATAGCACCAGTAGTCCAAGGAAATTAACACAAGCAGAGAACTAGAGAAGAATTTATGCATGTAAAGGACATAGATACTGTATTTATGAAGGAAGATTATGTGGCTCTCTTACTTGGTGACGTTGCTGATCAAAATTGTTCTGCAGGGGCTTTGGAGAACTAGCATAAAAACCTGGGCTCAGAAAACCCCCAGACATTGGAGAGCCACCGTTCCCAACTAAACCAATTGTACCATTTGCAAGTTCATTTGAGACCTCATAGGGAGAACTCTGGTGAGTAACATTGGACCGCATTCCAGCACCAATTGGATGCAGTATATGGCTGTTCTGGTTTACATTATGTTACTTTTGCTGGACAGACGGTTGAACCAGAGTAGTGTCGGTGCTAGAAAATCTAGCACCATTAGAAGGCTCAAAACAGACAGCTACATGTTGATTATTAAATCCAGGAGTTTGGTATCATCTGAGTAAATTGCCTTGACATGTTACTTGATGTTAATGAGGACATTATACTTCTTCCACCTGCACCAACAGCATAATTAGCAGACTGATGATGGTAATTACTTAAAACTGTTCCTAAATCAATATCAAATAAGTCAGTAAAGAATACCAAAAATATTATAAAGGCATGCCATTTGAGAGGATAGAGGAAGGAAGTTACCAACATCGTTAAGACCATATGAAGAAAAATTTCCCATGTTCATCGAATTTTGAGGAGCCATAGTATTATTGATGCCAGTAACTTTAGAGTTATCTGGTTGAACTGAGACTGAAGCATTAGTGCTGTTCTTGTTTGATATGCCAGGAGTTGGAATCATTGTGCTAGTAGTTGAGGAAGGTAAACTCTGATGTTGCAAAGAAAGACTATTCTTTATTACAGATGATAAATGATTCTTGATTGGTTTTGAAGCTAAATTCAAATAATCTCCATGCCTGAAAATAATATCAACCATTAGATCAATGTGACAATATAACCTTAAAAATCACATTTTATGAAGTTTCCTTAGAGGAAGGAAACTCTAAAACTGAAACCAATTAAGTAGTACTTATGAAAATCATAAATAGCTGAGTAAAACACAATTGAATGAGGCACACAATTTCAAAAAACGAGATCCTATAACCCTTTGTAATGTCTTCAATCAAACATAGATTCTAATCACTTTTCTGAATAACACTCGACCGCTCTTACCTTAGCAGTGGACTTAGGGATGGTAATTTCCTCCGAATACGATAGAGAATCTAATACCTGACCGAATAGAGGAGGATATGGAGGATTTTTTTGGATCCGATTAAATAATTAGATGTAGGGATTTTCGGATTCGAGTATAGAGGCGGATTGGGTAGAATCCTACCCATACCCTATCTGAATACTCGATTAAATTATAATATATATGTATATGTATATTGGTGTTAGGATAAACTATTTTTAATATTTTATTATTTCTTCTATGATATTTAGTTTACTAATTTTTACTTTTATTGTTTTTTCTTATTGTTCTTAAGAATTTGGTAAATATGCATTGCTTCATCTAAATAATTCAAATTTGAAAGAAAAAACTACAATTGTAGGTGGTAATAGGATATTTGAGTAGGGTATGAATATCTGATCCTTTGACGGGTACAAGGATGGGGATGAAAATTGAATATCCAATGGGGATAGGGATAATGATCGAGATGAATATAATAAATGAGGATGGAGACAAAGGATATAGAATCTAATCCAAATTCAACCCATTGTCATCCTTAAGTGGATTGGTCCTATAAATATCTCACGTCACATGAATCTCCTATTTCGTGGACTTCAATGGTTGGAACTTCCTTGTCTCTGAGTCTTCATTCGCCCATCATTCGATCTCCTGATCTACTCGGGCTTTTTCCTTTGTCAAGAATCCGATCTCCAATTTTCTTAGACTTCCTTGCGTAGTATCCAGTCTCCACACCTGCGATGTCTTGCTCTTACCAAGAATCTGGTCTCCAGTCTTCTTGAACTTCCTACCATGCATGCAACCTCTAGACCTACGAGGACTTTTTCTGCACACTTGACAAGGGGATGAGATACCACATACTTGACCTTAACTCAAAGGTCAAAACTACGTGTCCTGGGCATGAGAGCTCTTTAAAATTTGTTATAAAAAAAACTTGGAAGAATTGATGCATGCTTGTAATAACACCACATCTTATTCAAGAGTTTGGACTTTAAAGTGGATTTTCTTCAGATTTCGTTTTATTGATAACACTGCATCTTATTCAAGAGTTTGGACTTTAAAGTGGATTTTCTTCAGATTTCGTTTAGCAATAAAAGAACAGTACCAGCAAACTTATCATGCATTTAACAAAATTTTGATACAAAAATGATTTCCATACAAGTGTATGGCAAAATTATAATGGAAACGTTGCAGAAATGTGAATGACCACAAAGGACATGAATTATTAAACTGGCCATTAAACAGCAACAACAATAAACAGTGTATCTTAAAAATATATGTAATTGTTTGTTTCATCTTTATCTAAAAAAAAAGGACAATCCGATATACGAAGCTCCCACTATGTGAGGTCCCGGGAAAAAGGAGTCTTGGCGCAACAATAAAATTATTACCTTATGACCTAGAAGTTACGGGTTCAAGTTCCGAAAACAATTTCTAATGTAAACAAGAGATGTAAGAATACAATTTAACAAGAAAATAGCAATACTAGCCCATATATATATATATAATAGTGTAATAATATAAAACAAAGAAATTCAATATATATCAGCTTGCTGAAAATTAGTTTTTAGTATTTTTCGTAATAGAGTGAAATTCCTATGGCAGCTTTAGAGAAATCTTATGCAATTATTTCAAAATTTTTAAGCTAAACAAGCAACTGCTATGAAAGAAATTCTAGTGATCATAAGACACACGATAAAATCAAACATAACATACAAGCGCAAAGAAAGAAAAGGAAATGATTTTCTAAATTTATTCAACTTATTTGGAAGAAATAAGAGAGGAGGAAGGAATTTAATTCAATCCAATCACTTCAATATATTTCCATTCAAACCAAGAGGAGTCTCTGATAAACACAGAATTTAATTTCTTCCTTTTTATTCCATCAAAGCAAATAAGATGGATTGAAGTAAATGGAAGGAATGCCATATGATTGCTTTATTTTCTTTACCACTCTCTTGTACTTCATTATCTCCTCCTTCCTCCCTTATAGGTAATACACACATGGAAATGTGTTATGGTTAAAATATACAAATGAGCATGGTTTTAAAAAGAAGCCCAGACAACCGACTAAGCAAATTTTAACAGGGGAACACGCCGTAGATTAATATGGTGTCTTCTTTAACCTGTTCTTTTAAAAAAGTGGTCTAGGCAAGCCACTTAATAGGCTCAAGCGGCCACTACTCAAATGAAAGTATTGGAAAATTTTAAAAAAGATTCTATTGTGAGTCCCAGTTCACTTGTTTAATAGCAAAACCAATTCTGAATTCCTCTCCACCTAACTCCTCTTTGCTTGACTCTTAATCTCATGAAACAACGCACTTCAAACTTGCATAACGACACCAACCACCAGACTCCCAAATTCGTACCCACTGCTCCACTCTTCCTTTTCTTCTCCTCTCAGAGGTATATTTTCTTACTTTTCTTTTAACAACTGCTTATTCCTCTTACATTCTTAGTTTTCTATTGCAAATTCCTTCAAAGATTTCTAGTCTTTACGGCTAAAGAGTGTGAATTTCTTTCTCTTGGAAGAAAGGTATCTTCTATCTTCTTCTCCAGTGACTCCTCTTCCCCATCTCTCCTTTTTTAGTTGCCATGTTGTTCATTTTAACTATTATTATATTTTTAATGGAAGTCATATATGCATCCAGATACCACACGAGTGCCATGCAGTAGGTCAACCACCTGCTCCCTCAAAGTACCTTTTAAAACCTTGCCATAGAACACTTTGAATATATGCTGCATCTCCACCTTGAGTCTCCAATACGTTAGACATTAATGGTTCTAAACAAATGCTACAACAAAAACAGGGTAAATTACAAAATTGTAAGACAATAACTTGCTTACATCTTCTGTTGCATTGTATTGCGAGCCTCCTGAAGTTCAGGATCAAAGTGTCAAGGTCTAAGACTCTGCATCTGGAATGCCATATAATTTCCAATCGGCTGAGTTGGAACAGACATTTGGCTAGACATTTGATTGGCCATCTAGCCAGTGAAGGCATGTGCATTCATCTTTCTCTCTTCAGAGACGCTTACACAGACTTTGTCTGCAAAGTCTACCAGTTAGTAGCAAAACCATCAACCCTCCTTCCCCCCATAGTTACAACTGTAACCTGGCCTGTTGACCACCATATGGGATGATAGCAAAGGATTATGCTGAAATTAGCTTCCTTTTACTGAGCATGAGAAAGGCCACTTTCTACATCTGGGCAGCGCAGGCCACCAGCTTGTGGGAAATGATCTGGAAAATCACCATTTTCAGCACAGAATATGCATTTACCAGAAGATGCAAAAGATATTAATAAGCAATTAGCAATAAAAATAGAAACGAGAAAGAGAGCACAAATCAAATCGGTCAACTATATGTCCAATTCCCTTGATTCATTGTCTTTAATCCACTCAGAGCAACCGTAATCAAAATTATCAAACACGTGACTCAGAGAAGGATCGTATTCATAATCTAGTTGAGGCTATAACAATATTCCACGTGGCAGGAAGCACAGACAAAAATATTTCAAGCAAGAGCTAGACCACAAAACAAAATAGTGTCAGGCTTATCAAAATTCCCTCTTTTCCCCGCCAGACTGTGATGGGAAAGATAGGCAGCTCAAAAAAGGATACTCCACCAGCTCGGCATCGATTAGAAGCACACAAACTCGAAACCCTAGAACCCGCAGTCGAACTTGGCTAACTTCGAAATGGCAACTTCTTCGCGGTCGACACCGCAGCTTGACCTGCATCGGCGGCAGTCTCTGCGAGTTGCCGGATCAAGAAACACCGAATCAGCAACCGAGAACCCGAGCAGGAGGGTGGACGAATCCGACGAACAAGGAGGAAACGAGCCATAGCCCCTTGATTCGGACACTCAATTCCTTGTTTGACTTCGACTAGGTTACGTGGATGCAATCGACAGGTTTGTCAAATCGCGCTGGTGATCGATCAGCACTCGTCGCGAACGAGGTCTTGATAAATAAAAATAGATCCTGACACCGCCTGACACCGCACCCCCCTCTTTTCTCCTCTCTCTTCCCCATACAAATGATATGTTTACCCTTTTTTTTATTTGTTTTATTTTATTTTATTTTTATTTAGTTTTATTTTTGAATTAATTTTGTTTATTATTTTTTCATTAATAATTATATTTTTTTAATTTTATTTAATTTTTATTTAGTTTTATTTTTAAAATAATTTTGTTTATTATTTTTTTAATTTTA
>JBAMHZ010000038.1:3232073-3249054 GCA_037177395.1 Alpinia galanga
ACAATAAAATAAGATAAAATTTATTTAAATATAAATGATGATATAGTGGGAGATAGAGCTCAATGACGTAGAAGGATTCATATAGCCGACTCCATCTAGTGAGATAAAACTTGGATGTTTGTTTTATAGTCATATGACAACCTGCATAAGTAATTGGAAATTGGTTCATCGTACCATACTAACATGTATGTGGGATTCCCATGCTTACAGAAATTGACATGTATTTGACTATGATATGTAAGAATAAGTTCTTTGAAAAATGTTTAAATTTAACAATAGTATGACTTGCAAATGTATGATATATCCTATTTTGTAATCTTAATAAGTGTGCACCAATCTCTGTTTGTATATACTATTTAGTGGATTAGTATGGGGACTACAATTAATCCATGTTCCTATGGAGTAAAGAACAGCTTGCAAACAAGTGGTGTCAGAAAAAAAATATTGAGAAGGATGGAATAATTTTTCTTTAGTTGCATTTTTAGAAGGAAAGAAACTTGAAGTTTCCTTTTGTACTGTTTCTTTGGAGGGAAGGCAAGAGAGGGAAATTCGAAGTTCTAAAATTGATGTGCTAATTGTTTTTTTTTTTTAAAAAAAAAAGAGAATAGATTAAAACATGTTGACGTTGGCAGATATGTAGTACAGTGAAGTTTCTACTCAGTTCTACCTGAGGGAACATAGGTAAAGGGGGCTGGGGAATTCTTTCCCCAGCTTAGTATTCTTCCTTGGGTGTTTCTTGCCAAGGAATGCACCCTTAAAGGCTGAAAATGAACCCTTATTAGCATTTTCATGATGGCATGAAAGCACCCCATATAGGTGGACTTTAATCAGTTACGGAGACATCAGACATGTTACATTGCTTCAGAAAATGAAGCAAATTCCTAAAACCATTTTTTTCTCCTCAGTATGAATTTTGATATGACAACGCCAAAGATTGCCGAGGCAACATCTTATGCTTTTGGAATGTTATCTTTTTTGAAGAACTGGCTAAGAGGCATGGAATGATACAAGGAAACATGAGAAATATAGATAATATATCTACATGATAGAATCTCAGAGAGTACTCTTATAATGTGTTTCAAGTATCTTGTTTATCATTCTCATTATCTTTGTAAATAAGGGTGTTGTTAGTAGATAGTATGATTTCTGCTTTGCAGTTATTTGAAGTTTCAGTTGAAAACACTGAAGTTTTGTTACGATATGGATCTGCCCTTGTCCAAGGATCTTCCAATATTTTCTGGTACGTTAGAAATATTTTCATGGACCTACCTTGTTCAAGGTTCTACTTCTACCAATATTTTCTATCATGTCAGATTTTTTTTTTGTTGTTAAATTGATTCGATGAATTTCATGCTGGATTAACATCAGCACAACCAGGAGATCACTAGTCCTGCCAATTTAGTAGCTTATTTCAATGACACAATTGAAGCCACCACAATGTCAATGGTTATGAAGCAATAATAAGTAGTGGGGGGAAAAAATGAAATAAAAAAGGAAATGAAAAAACTACTAAAACTCTATGTTAAATGATGATGATAGAAGAGTGTGGCTCAAGGATCAATCAAGCTGCATGATTACAAGAGCCCCTTGACAATGTCGTTTCAGTGAGAATCCCTCTTTAATAGAAGAACAAATTGTGTATCAGCCATATGCTCCACGAACATATCATGGATGCCAAGATTAACCTTTGTGGAGCATCCTAGAGAGCAATTAACAAAAAACTCAGTGAGTAGTTTTTGAGTTGGAAAATAAATTTAATGATAAGATCACCTAAACACATACTACTTAGTGTTGATTTGTTAAACTAGTAGAGATCAACGTTGCATCTTCATTCCTGGACCTAAAAAGAAAAGTTCAGCTTCATTCAAATATACACCAATGCTCTATTCTGAATATTATCTTCGGTTTTGGTAGAGTAGTACATGTATTATTCCTCATAATTACATGAAAATTTGATGTGCAAGATAAATTAGTTGCATATAGTTCCTATGTTGGTTTGCTATATTACAATAACACAATATTATGAACCATGTAAATGGCCAGAAGAAACAATCATGATTCTTCAACCTTTATGCTTTCCTCTCTTTTCTTAAGATTTTCTTGTTGCATCCATCATCAGGATTGATGTTCATACAAATAGGAGGAGATTTTTATCGTTGTTCAGGGTAAGATACACCTGGTTCACTTCTTATTCTCTAGTAGTGTATTGCCAAGCTTACATTGAGCCTCATTTTTCAGTTTCTCTTTGAGAAGGTTGCCATTGTACCACAGGAAAGCAATAAGATAGCATTGCAGGTTTTTTCTTTACTTTCAAATTTAATATATTGTTACTGCACATGTTTTTGACAATCCTGGGGGTTCCTATCTCTTTTTCTGAAGTAGCTTGATACTTCAGTTTTACTCTGTACTTATATCTAAGCATAATTTTCTTTTATAGGCCCGTCGAGACCTCTATCTTCTTCTCTCGAGATTCTTATTCTTCTACAATTTAGGTGCAGGTCTATCACCTTATTCTATCTCCCTTGACAGTAGCTTAATGTCCGAATCTTAATGTGATTTTAGAACCAACAGATGATATGCTAGAAACTTTTATAAAGCACTTTCCTGCCTTCCCAAATGCCTTTCTGATTGGAGGTCCAGCAGATGTTTTCGTAATTGAGGTTACAGATCAGGTTAGTTTTCTACACCAATATCATCTATTTGCTCTCATAAACATCGTTAACTGCTGCATTATCAATGCCCTTGTACTATTCCAGCTTCAGAAGTTAAAAGTGGAGCCAGTTGTTCTACATTATATCTCCCGAATGAGTGCTCTTCAAGGTTAGATGCATATTTTAACAATGGCAGATCACGCTAATCTTCATTTTCATTCATGGTACATGATTCCGTTAAATTTTTTAAAGGACTAGAGTTGAGGATGACTACAAGTACACGGCTAAAGGCTTGCCTTTACAGCTTTACTTCACCAGGAGGTCCGATGTATCCAACAAGAGCCGTACGTCATGCAGCCTGGGAAACGTTGGATCTTCTCTTCCCGGTGAGTATTTTTTGCTCATAAACAGATTGCTTTGTAGGCATTGCGCAATATACCAATTAGGAATAAATTCATCCAAGTTATGAGCGAGGGTAACAAGTCCCCCAGCTATGAAGACAATCATTCGACTGAATAGAAATAAATAATAAAAAACTTGTTAAGCATTTATGATCATTTTTTAAAAAGGATGGAGAGATTGAGATGTCTTATATAGAATACAAATAAATAGTTGAAATAGAGGAGAACGTTGGGTATTTTATGTAATCATAAAATACTTTTAAAATTTAAAGGAAAGTTTTATAAAATAATGATTAACTGTCATGTTATATGAAGCTGAATATTGGATTATGACTCAAACATATGAGCATAGAATGAGAGTTGCAGAGATGAGGATGTTAAAATAGATGTGCAGACATACAAGGATAGACAGAATAAAAAATAAAAGCATTAGAGAGAAAATCAGAATTGCATCTAATAAGGAAAAACTCTGAGAGATAAATTTAAGGTGATATGGATATGTACTTAGACGACTAATAAATATTTTAGTTAGGCAATTTAGGCGATGTAAAAATATAATAAATATACACATCAAATAAGAAAAAGGGAGATAAAAAAAGACTCCATTAGTAATAATAAAATAAAATAAAATTTATTTAAGTATAGATGATGATATAAAAGGGGATAGAATTTAATAACATAGAAGAATCTATATTGCTGACTTTTAAGAGATAAGACTTAGTTGCTATTATTGTTATTACAGTATATTTGAATACTTGCCGCTGCTTGATTGTTTCTGAGCAGGTTGGTCGATACCCGCGGCATGTGATAAGCCTCTTCTTCCGGTTGCTTTATCCATGGTGTTGGCCTTCTTCTTGTTGGAACTTTATTAAGACTTGCATTGGAGCTTTCTTTTGCTACTTTATCAACAAAATTATTGCAAGTTGGGAGAAAATGAGGAGACCTGAGGCTAAGAGTTCCTAGGGTCTACGTTGCCACAGAGAAATGTTTTCTGCTGAGAGTCCAAATGTAATTTTATTTATTTTTCCACTCAACGTCGGGGTTTGATTCATCATTCGCCCAGATTCTGCAGACGAAACTTCTAGGAACTGTCTTTCTCTTTCTTTTTTTTTCCATTTAGGTGCGGTGGCTGTTAAATAATTACGGAGAAAGGTGAAGCATTAGGTACGTGGGACAACACATCCGCACATGCAATTCTATTGATATCGTTACTTTCTTGGCTGATTTTTTGTGTGCTTTTTGTCTGGTTACTGCCCAGTTCTAACACTTACTTTGATTTGTTCAATTTAACTAGTTCTTGAAACTAAAAGCTAATAATACATTTCTATAAATTCTACATATTTATTTATATATCTTTTATAAGTACAATAAAATTATATAAAATAAAAGATCAAATAAATGAAATAGAAATGCATCTATGTAAAAATTAAATTAGAAATTAACGGATGAAGATCTAGGATCAGTTCTTTATGATTTAGCTGAAATAACTATGACATGAAAAGAGTATTTATGTCTATAAAAATAAAGATAAAAAAAACAACAAATATAAATTTACTGAGTGTCAATAAAATTGTCCATGAAGAACTAGCCTACCTATCCTTATTAGTTCCTCTATGTAGTCAACTCATTTAATTTATTCAACGTAATTGATTAGCCACTGGAACACCAACCCAATGCAGTTCAAACAAGTATTCTAAAAAAATATACATATGTATTATTTTGCAGAAGAGGAATATGCTTCATTCCAACTTTATTTTAAAAAATAATAATAAACACAATTGTGCTTTGTTTTAATAATTACCCCACAAGTTTTCTCTTTCAAAAAATACTCTTAATTATTAAAAAAAAACATTATTTTTAAAAAAGATACACTCAATTAAATTTTTTAGAAATTTTCTTTTTGATTATATTATATAATTTGTTTAGTTTTATTAACAATTAAATTTTTAGCTTTGATGGTTAGTTGATTGTTTGTTGAATTTAAAGGTTGTTTAAATCTCCATCTTGGGGTTGAAAGTGTCTACGCCGTGTGGACGTTGATTTAAAATAAAATTTTCTAAGGATATTTTGGAGTGTTTATCTATTAAAGGTTATAAGTGAGTATTTTGAAAGGTGAACCTTAATAATAATAATAATAAACACAAAAACTATTTAATACAATTGAGCATATCAGATTAAGATAGATATTGCACAAAATGACCATTCCATCTTAAATTCGGCCATCCAAAATTGTAATAAATTTCTTCATAGGATGATCTTGGCCATTTTATTCAATTCAACTTTATCAAAAAGAACAAAAGCCTTAAAATTTTAGCTCCAAACATTCTCAAGTAAAAAAAACAAACATCAAATCTATAATTGAATCTGCAGTTAAGGGCCAAAAGATGTCAACTAGGAGAATTCATCGTCGGTAATCAGCCAAATAATGCTATAAACTTCCGTATCCGGGAATAGTAGTCAGAATTGCAGAAAAATACAAAGACAGTTTATCTGAAAAAAAAAAAACAAAATTACGCGGATAAAACTTCCAATCTGTCACCAATATAAACTTCCATGAACACATCATTGAAATATAACAATAGAAAAAAACTATATGAAAATAACAGAACCAGAGATCACCATCACATAAAACCACCCTCAGACCAAGTAGATTTTCCATTTTGATGCACACTCTCATTCGGTAAGCTATACTTGTAGCTATCGTAGCCGTCGTCGTCCTTCACGTCATCCCAACCTGCCCAGCTTTCGCTATTCTGTGTGCTGCCCTTCCTTGGCTCTTCCTTCCTTTCACTCTCACCCCAGTCATCCCAAGAGTTATAGGAACTGGACTGTTTGGTTGAATTCACCTGAGGTTTGTTCCAAGGCTTGTCCTGGCCAAATTCTTGATAGTAACCATTTTTCTCACTTTCTTTTTGTGACAAGTCGTCTTTCCAGCTGCTGCCTTCTAAAGTGTATTTCTCTACTTTTTGTGTAGCCATTGCCATGACTCCTCTCATGATTCCCCATGTCTTCTGCCCAATTTCAGTGGTTTTGTTGGTTACCACATTCACAGTTTCATTGACCTTCTGATCATAACCTGACTCCCTCATCTGTATTACAAAAACCAAAACAAATAGCATCCTCTTACTCTTGATAAGGATAGATCACCTTAAGGAAGTAAAAGACAAATTAAGAAATAGCAAAAAGAATATTCCCTGGCAGAAGAATAAATGAATGCCTCAATAGGTAGGTAGTTGCATTTTAATGAACAGGAATTTTGATTCAATATACCATGGGATACGAAGATGTCCTCAAGTTACATGAAATTGATAGAACAAAGTAATATTGACAAATAAGCCCAAGTTTGAAAAGCAGAAGTTCAACAGAAGAATTTAATCCATTTTATAATTCAACTTTGATGCAGTTAGTATAAGTTATACAGTTTATCAATCTGTATTCAGTAGTATAATACAAAATGGGTACTTAATTCTGCCTATAATTCAGCCAAAACATGTTCTTCTTAATGGATAGGTGTGTCTCATGAATTCCTTTTTTCTTAAATTTCCTCTTTTCCGTCTCCTTTTATCCTCTTCCCATCATCTCTATTAATTCCACCACTTTGTCATATGAAAAATTAAGGAATTGAATATTACATTATCAACAAGTAAGATTAATTACAGATATATGTAATTTGGCATGGAGCACCCATAGTCAAACTCCTAAGATTGCATGCAGAAAAAGATGAGTTTTCAACTACAGACAAGAAGGCATTAGATATAATTTTGGCAAAACATTATAAAATCTTAATGTCATTCACAAATGGTTGCTCTGAGCCTGAAATAAAGCTAATATTCTCAAATATGCATCCATAGGCAAACATAGGACCTCAAAAGCCAGTAACATTTTAAAAATACAATGGACACTACCTTAGAGCTCAGCTCCTTAGTACCAGCTTGGACAACATTAGCAGCAGAGCTTGCAACCAAAGATAGCCGGCCAAGACCCTAGCAAAATGCAAAATAGATTATTATTATTATTTGAGTCAATTACATTATAGCATAGAAAATGAAATTATGATGCTGAAGATGCCAAATGCATATATTAACTACAATAAAAGTGCTAGTTCAACTGCTCAAAACACTAGGTAACCATGAGAAGAACCTCGCAGCCAACTAAATGCATGTTCAGTATATAACTAAAAACCCATATGACAAAAACTATAAACCAAATGAGAAACACGTTTTACAATTAAAACCATGCAAATATAGACAGTCTATCCTGGGAAGGAGAATTGATTATTATGAAATTCAAGGAAGTGGAACTCACAGAGAGGGGAAGTGCACAGCAATTATAGAAGAATATAATAACTAAAGAGAGACAATCTCAATGATTAGTGGTAGCAATTTGCAATTAAAACAAAGTGAAGAAAATCTATAACTGGGTAGGCTCAATAAGAAACTAGACCTCTTGTTAAATATGTTAAAGTAGTGTGTTATGCAATTAAATTTAAATATATAAGAGTAATTTCACATGGTTTATCACAGATGGATTATTGCATGAGAATCTTCTAATTTTTGTTTATGTTAGAGTTTCCTACCTAGCTAATCATAAGCCCAGAAAGAGGCAAGGCAGACATGGTAGCAAAAAATAACCACAGCATTTGACAAGAACATTGACAAAAATATGGAAATGAATGGATCAACATCAAACAATCCTTGCAATAGTCACTTTTCTAAGGTTGTTTAAAGATAAATGGAAAAATAAGGGACATTGTAAAGCATAGTCCTGATTTGTCCAGCAGACTGGCACACACACAAATGCATGTGCACACATATATAGCATGGTTGAAATGCAAAAACTTTTCCTAATCTTTGTGATGTTGTGCATCCATTAGGCAAAAAGGGAATTTTATAAGACATTGTACGACTTGTCAAACTTTTAAAAAACTGATCTTTGAACTAAATGGATATGTAAGATTATCATAAAAAAGTAAAATAAAAAATAGTATTATCCAAGAGCATTTAGGTTTAACTGTAAATAAATTGAGAATGGCAAGAACATTTTCAAAGATGACAAATAGATTAAGACTAGACAAATTGTATTGATTAGCATGGAAAGTGTAAATAGTAGAGTGAGATTCAAGAAATCTAGTTGATGTAATAAAAATAATATAATTGATAATAATATGACTAGTAGTATAGCCTTGTGTAAGTTCATCGGATGATCAAATTCATGTGGCCAGCCCAAAATAGTTGGAGCAAACAAAACTTTGATGATGGGGATGTATCATATATACATATGTACCTTTCACATAATTTATATTATAGATTAGATGGTCCTATAGTGCAGTGGGCTCAGTTCAAGGTTAATGAGGTCTTAAAATTAAAAACAGTTTCCTTAGTTGATAACTTAGTGACACCGTCATTGGTTGGGTTTCACATAAGTAGAGAAATCCCATGGAGTACATTATTTGAGTAACTTACAAGGCTTTTTAACATAAATTTTGCTGTTTTAACAAACATCCGTGTTGTCATAAATTTTTTATGCTAATGATTCGCAGTTTCATGAGAGTTCCTAAGGAAGCTGACAGGATAAAAAATCACTGATTAAATAGTTGTAATCACAGAACAATGTGCTGAAGGGGGATTTTAACAGATATAACTACTATACTAGGGTATATTTTCAAGAACCACTAACATTTAACCTTTTAATTAAACACCGATAACAAATATAATACCGTGAACAACTTAAGGCGTAGAGGATAGTTAAGCAATAATGAGGAAGATGTTTTATTAATCGTGTGCCTGTAAATTATTTAAAGATAGCATGTATAGTAATAAGGATAGCATGCTTAAATTATTCGTGAGCTTGGATTAGTAAAAACATGAATGTCTCATGATTTAAGAACCTGCGTCAATCTTGATGATGGCATTTGTAGTAGACGTATCATGAAGGAACACGGTTAAAAAAAACGTGAGTGACTAGGATCTCCAAATTTTAACTATCATATCAGATACAACTTCATGATCAGAAAAATCTGGTAAGTGAGATCACAAAGTTGGGATAGTAGATACGATCATGATAAGCCAAGCGAAATGCACAAACAAGTATTAAATTACTGGTCCATCACCTGAGAGACCACGGAAACTGTATCTCGAAGCACATCACCCTGCGAATAATTGCTCTGGGAAGGAGGCGGTGTAGACCCGAATCCAATGTATTTGCCACCCTGGGATGGTGGGATCCCTTGAGGACGAGATTCATTTTCAACCATCTTCCTCGCGAAAAAGCTCTCCTTGTTAGCCGCGGACGCCTCGAGCTGTGCCCTGGTGTACATATCCTCCGTCGATCTAGATCGGGGTGGCTGCTGCGTCCCTCCAAATCCTCTGCCACTACCAGACCTAACATCACCAGACGATTGATTCCTCCTCATATCGGAAAAGGACGAGGACTGGTAATTATCGTTCTCCCAAGTATCCCAGTCACTATTACTTGAGAAGTTGCCATCTTTCCTAGCACTCGATCCTAACGGTGGCTTTTTTGACTTGGAATCCAGCGATTCCTGGACGACAGGCGGATCCTGCCAGGATTGACCTTCGGCGAGGGCTTGGATGCGGTCGCGGTAGACAGATGCCGCCCGTGTATTATACTTGGCCACGATATCCGTCTCCTTGGGGACGCCATAGCGAGCGAGGAAAGCGTTAAGGCGGTCATTACCACCAGACTCCATCTTCTTAAGCTGGATCTCGGACCAGGAGTCCATGGTGACAGATCGGACGAAGCTGATGTGGACGCCAAGGCCGCGGTGCTTGCCAGAGCACTCAAGGCACATGAAGATCCCGTAAGATACGGAAGCCCACTGCGGGTTCTTTTGGGCACAATCGACGCACGTCTTGTTGCCCGGCTGCGATTGGAGGTCACGCAGGCGTCGCGAGGCGGAGGCGGCTGCCATTTCTGCGGCGTCCTCGATTCCTGACGGATCCCGATACGGAGATGAAGGAGGGTTGGATCGGAAGGAGAGTGTTGGAAACGGATCGAAGAGGAGAAGAGTCGAGAAGCCGGGAGGGGATCGATGAGTCTCTTCCTCCTCCTCCTCTCCTTCCGTTTCCTGCTCTAAAAACGACGGGGCGTTCCGATTTGGGCATCGCCGACACGCTATAAAATAAAAGATTTGCCTGGATAAAATTTAATTGTTTATGATCCATATATATAATAAAAAAAATATTTTTTAAAAAATGTAAATTATAATTAAAATTGGCAAAATTCTGTCTTTGGTTTCGGTTTTTCCAGACCGATATTTCACACGTTTTTTCCCCCCCTCAAATTGTAAAGCAACCATTTTTAAGTTGTTCGGCTATTGCGGGTATAGATGGACTCCAACAACTTATTGGACTACATTAAAAATAAAATAAAATAAAAAATCATTCAGTAATTCCGGTCAAAATAAAAAAGATTGAGTAGTTTAATTATTTTAAACACATGAATAGGTTCCAATAACCTATTAAGCTAAGTGAGCTCTCTTCTACTAATTTAACCAGTTGAAAAGAATTAATCGACCAAAAAATTTTCATGCCATCGAAGCAGCTCAATACTCGTTTACCTCAGAAACATTTTCTTAATGGAGCTTTATTATTTGATCTCTTCTACGTCATCTCCCACATTAGACAATGGCAATTAAAACAGTCGGCTTACGTTGATTAAGCTTGAAGAATGAACATCTTGCTCTGAACCAAATCTAGCTCGAGTTATTAGTTTTTTCACGGATTGTTATAGAAGGCACTTGCTCTACATTTCGTATTATATAATTTCCTACCAGGGCAGTCAAACAGGAAAACCCGTAATTCATGAGACGCCATTGAATTACACAAATCATTCATATTCTGATACATTCAATTACCAATTTACCATTGTATTTTCTGTCTTTAACTCACAAAATAGCACATCAAACCACCGTAGATTTTGGTCCTCGATCAACAAAATAGCACATCAAAACAAGAAACGTATCCGGTTTGTTTATATACAAAGATGAGCAACATCTTATTAAGATCAAGAGCAATCATGTAACCTCAGTTACAGATGATATATTGACTTTTGCAAGCGCCTCCACCAAGAAACTGCCTCCACATTTTGATTCTTGGTTGCTGACCGCATACTCTGCACCTTCAGTGGTGGATTTGCCATACTCATTTAACGCCAATCTAGTATTCCTACGAGTCTGCAATCTGAAAAAAAAAAACGGTTTTGATCTTAATGGAGTAGATTCTGCATGGTATGTAAGTATGAAATTTAAACCAGAATAAACCTCGCATCGAAGGATTCAGTCTTATAGCTGGTAAGACTCCTATTTGCAGTTCTTCTATCATTGTTACTTCCTCGTGCTGACTTGGCCTTGTGCTTGTTGTTATATTTTTTCCTTGCTTTGGGAAGTTGATGGTGATTCTTCTTCACGGTGTGTGATAGTAAGGTGCATGGTGGATCATAAACATCTGGAGCCCATTTCACATGTAACTTGAGGTTCGATGGCGAACTATGCTGTGCACGACTTCCCTTCATGGCAGAAATAAGCTTTGGGGGCACCTGGAGTAGCAGTTCCATAAATAATTAAATACAATACGCTAAGGAGAAGTATGAAATTTGCAAACATGAACGTGTATCATCATATGGTCAATCCCATGGAATAAATTATAATCCAATGAAAATAGCACCAATGCTTGCAAGTTGCAACTAACATGGTCCTATTTCATATAAATAGCAGCAAATCATTTTGTAGACATGAATCTGCTGCATTTATGCAGAGAGTGCATATATGTCTTTTTGGAGTAATACCAATTAAGGAAGTTCAATCCATATGAAAAATTATAATGAACTTGTTTTCGAACTAAAATGTCTGTCATGGGCAAAAAATTTCACACATTCAGAATAAAAAATTGGACTCTCTCTCTCTCTCTCTCTCTCTTTACCTTCAACAATAAGCTTGCACATCCAAACAGCCTCTAGATGTCTAGAATGTGATACTTAGAAAATAAGCTTGCATATTCAAACACAAATTTTCAGTATTACAATCCAACCAAAGAATTTTAGATACAATTTTGAGTATCAGAAACTCACAGGAAGGGATATTGATCTTTCATATGTAGAATTATACTCTGCGGAAGAACACTGATTTTCAAATTCAGTGCTTGGTAGTCCACAAGCCCCACCTATAGAAAGGTCACTGTCATCCGCCGCCAGTGGCAAAGGAAATGTTGCAGATTTGGCCAATGCCTTCTGTTTCTTCACATTCCAGTCAGCAGGAAGACATATGTCTTGGTGAGTTTCTGTCTTCCTGGGTTCAACTACGTTCTCATCTGAAGTCAAATGACTCAAATCACAAACAGATAACTGTCCTTGAGGATCATTAATTGACAGAACCAAAGCATGAGTGCCATCAACCTCGTGGATAGCTATCCTGTTCTCATTACAGATAGAAGCAACATTTGGAACCCCTAGCTTTGTGATCCTGGCAGTCTGATTATTATTTAAATAAGCACAAGCTTCTGTCATTACATGTGATTTCTCACAGTTGACACAGTATTCATGAAAGCAAGCCGTAGTTTCCTGTAGTGCATCTAAACAAGAGAAACTTCCCATGAAGCTGCTAGTATGAAGATCTGCCAAGGGTTAATATTTTGCAATTGATTTCTCATACAATGAACACTATTTCTGTAAATAAAGTCAGGCATTGAAATGAATTTTAACTCATCCCAGTCTATTGGGTAGACATGATAATACCATAACAGAAGTTCCCGGTGCAAGACTTTGATGATGCACTTATCATCAAGTGCATAGTTTAGTAATACTGAAAAACCTCAAACATGTTTAATCAAAAGGCATTGAAGCTACTGTATCCATTTCGTTTTAACAATTTTAGACAATATCTTCAATCCTGCAATACAAATGTCCTAAGATCTAGGCACATATGCAATGAACACAATTATAGTATTACTAAGGTAAACAAGCAGGCCAGGAGTGTTAGCTATTTTTTCTAAAAGAAAACAATACTAACATATCTAGCAGCAAGACCAAAGTTGTAATAATCATATGAAAGTCTGTGTATCCGAACAAAACTTTCAGAAGATATATATTTGATCAGGAATTTCAGAGTTAAGATAAACAGAAATCAAGCTTGAATAAACTAACGCAACTGGGATAGACAAGACATCTCCAGCATACATCTAATTGATTAAAATTCAGATGCTAAAAAGTAAAAATATCTTAACGTTTATATGAATACATCAATTAATTGTATGGATCAAACCATGCCTAACCAAGAAAAAACAAAATTGAGATGAAAGGTAATTATTCCCTTGTAAAGCTTCGGCATCCATACAATTTTTATTTAAATCAGATAGAACACTACATAGTGGATGATTAAACAAAGAAAAGTAACAAACTATTTGATAAGAGCATGCAGTTTACCTTATCATCCAAAATACCAGATGTAAATCACACGAAAAAAGTGTCTTAAAGATCCTGATTGAGTTTGCCAAAGGTAAATCTCATATCTGTCATGAACAAATGGTAATTCCGTACTTTCTCACTTGGCTCTACTATGAGCAAGCCAAAAATAATCTTATTAACGAAGTAACTGTGAAGTAAAGCATATCCATAAAAAGCAAAACATGTACTATATTTTGTTGCTAGAAGGTACCCCCCAACATTCTGACAGAACAGCTACAATGAATTGGAAAAACAACAACAACAAAATGATATGTATCATACGGGGATTGAAATTTAGCGGAAGGCAGAAGCCTACCGATCGTACAAGTTAAACAATAGCAAGGAGGACACTGAACAGATCCAAAAAAGAAAGAAACTGTAACAACCACAAAGACGGTATCTTTCTCTGAGACAAGTGAAAATTGACAAATATCATCAGTTACCTCCGTCCAAAAAGACGCAAGACCGGATCAGACAAATCTCCAACTCGGATATCGGCACCGACGACCAGCACAGAAAAAGATCGCAGAATATTGAAGAAATCCCTAAGGTCGAAGGAAAGAAAAAGGGCTAGGCGAGAGATCGTGGACGAGTAGAGCCAGGAAGTGAGAAGGAGATTCAGGAAACCGCAACGACGGGATGGGACCGTATCACTGAATCAGATTACCGCGCCGACTCCATTTCTCGAGTGGTTTGAGGCGATGGGAGCACGAAGCGCCGTTAAACGAGGTAATCGATGGGATCATGGCGGCCCGTCGAGGAAGGCGCCCTCCGATCACCGAAGGCATGGTCGATGCCCGCGGAGGGAAGGCAAGAACCCCTAGATCGAGATCAAAATAGCCCTTTTCCGATATGCTAAGATCTAAATTAGCCACTCCGACGGCGAGACGAGGAGGCAAAGATCGAAAAGGAAACCAATGGGCAAGCGAAAACCTCTCACATGGGAAAGAGGAAGGGAATTATGCCACCGGCGATAGGGGGTTTAGCGCCCATGTCACCGACACGTAGCTCTTGGGAATAGTTTCGCCCGATGGATACGCCAAAACCACATGCGGAGCGAGTATATTGACTAATAGCAATCTGTGCTCCTGCTCATTGCGTACGGATTTGTGCATCCGCTTGCAATACACAGTAATAGGGATATCATCATTCACCATTCGAGCGAATTTTAACTGCCGTTTGATTAAAATTTAATCATTATTCGATCGAATTTTGACTGTAATTCGGTTGAATTTTGGCCCCAAGCAAATGATACTGATGCATTAGGATTTAAGAGTTAAACTATAGTGCAGACGACTATTGACAATGATGTATTTAAATGAATTTAAAGACCAACGATAATAACACATACAATCACACACGCATGTATCACACAACGTAACAAAGCACTTGTACGACTCACATATGAACCGCAAGCCACATCTAATAACACATTTTCTTTTTTGATATGGTAAATATTATCTATACATTCTAGGTATTTAAAGATCCAAATACATGTCTTTATAAATATCTTGTCTATATTCGGTACATCACTATCAAAATTACACGATTCTTCGCTTGCCAAATTGGATAAATCATACACGGTATCGCCATAAAAAATGATCATTTCTTTGAGCGTTTGCACAGCGCATCAAGCTGAAATTTTTCAGTTTTTTCTCCAGGAACCAAATCACATGAATTTCTATTCTCTCATGAGAAAATCATAAATTTGATTCCTTAAACCTTACCCAAATTATTTAATTCATCATAAAAGGAATTCAAGGCCTTGACTACGTAGATTTTTTTTTTAAATTTAAAAAAAAAAATATATATATAAGATTTTATTTTCTTATACGACCAACCTGTTTCCTTTTACAGCAATATAAAAAGAAGCGTGGTCAACGAAACTAGAAGAATCAAAAGAAAAACTGAAATGATAACAGATTAGGCCATGTATGACCTGGACAATCCAAACCCACCTGCACAATAAAAAAAACAAGATCTCCTCCAATCTGCTGCTTCCTCTTTAATTATTTTCTATAAGCTATCGCAAACTAACTAGAAAGGCTGAAATTTCCAAGCATTCCCGATCCGAAGATCCTTGACGCTGCTGCTTCTTGACCAGGGATGATCCAGTCCCACTCACCCAAGTCATCCACCTCGCAGAACGGCGTTGACTCAGGCCACTCCATGCACGGAAACTGTATGATCTCATCTTCATGAACCATGGGCACCTCGTCAATGCAGAAGCCAGGGGAGGCCCCTCTGCTCATCGCTGCATCGGAACCAGCGTCATCGCTTTCATTACCCGCTGCGGCGGCGGCGGTGGCGGTGTTGTTCTTCTTTTCCTCCACTTGCTCCTCCTCCTGCACCGCGGCCGCAGCAGAGGCGTTGAAAGGCCTATGAGTCGAGGGGTCGATCCCCAGCTTCCTCAGCTTCTTCTTGATGTGGGTGTTCCAGTGGTTCTTGATCTCGTTGTCCGTCCTCCCGGGAAGATGCGACGCGATCTTGGACCACCTGAGGAATCCAGCGATGCTGAAAAGTCAATATCGCAGTCCTATGCGCATGCAATTAAGCAAATTTTAAGAAATCCACAACAATCCGTATTCGTCAACCTGTTTCCCAGCTGAGAATGGAGATCGATGACTAACTTTTCCTCTGCTTCCGATAGCAGTCCTCTCTTGAGGTCAGGCCTGAGGTAATTGGTCCACCGAAGCCTGCAACTCTTTCCACACCTCAGAAGCCCTAAACGAGCACGCGATGATATTAATCAAACAAATGAAATTAATCAAACACGTAAAAGAATATGATGATCTTTAGCGAAGAGGACCTGCAAGCTTAGGGACAGTCCTCCAGCAGGAATGGCCATTGGCGAGGATGAAATTGATGAGCTTCTTGTCTTCTTCTGCCGTCCATGGCCCCTTATTCAGACCTACTTTATCACAGCAAGGCTGCCTTCCCATGTCTTGCCGGTTCTGAAACGAGAGGAAAGAAAGGAGGGGAAGAGGCATTACTGATCACCTTAGCCTTTCCTTTTTTATAGCTACGATGACTCCATAGTCCATGGGCCTCCGTTGTCGACTCCAGGTCTCATGCACACGTGTCGTACCTAATTAACGCCCTGCATTTCTCCTGCTTTGATTAACTTTTTTTTTTTTTTTTTCTTTTTAACAATTGCAGCGTTAAGTTTCATACTGTAGAGAAGGATTTAGCTGTCCACTAAAAAAAAGCATGCTGCAGAGCAAATGTGCAGAGTGAGTGGCGACCGACTGATCGACGTGCTTCGATGGCAAGCTGTAGAGCATGGGATAAAGGCTGAATTTGCACCGACTTGAGCAAAAGAAACTAGCAATTCAATGACCAAACGCCGTAGCTAATTAGCTTTTCGCTTCAATCTATCAGATCCGTTAAAGTCATTTGATGTACTTACTACATTGAGTGCCGTTAAATCACTCGGTTTAGATCAACTGTGAGGACACGGAGAGCGCTGAT
>JBAMHZ010000038.1:3256389-3274345 GCA_037177395.1 Alpinia galanga
TTGAAAGAGCTGAGGAATCGTTAAATAGGGTTAACTTATAAGCTGATGTTATGCTACTTTATTGATCATTTTATAGTACAATTGTATTGAAGATTTTATTTTATAATTATTGTTAGCTTTATAATGTGTATTTATGGTTAAAGTAGGGATGTGAAGTGACAGATATGACTGCATATGATATGTAATGACTGAAGTCCCTAGTATAGTTAACTGTAGGTACATAGACAAGAGTGGTGTCTGGACGGATTGGGCTCTCCGGGATGAGCTCCGGGGAGGGCCCACCCAAAATTAACAAATTGACGGATTACGACAGGGTTGGGCTCCCCGGGATGAACTCCGGGGAGGGCTCACCCAATTTATGACAGGGTTAGGTGGGCTCCCTGAGATGAACTCCGGGGAGGGCTCACTCAATTTATGACAGGGTTGGGCTCCCCAGGATGAACTCCGGGGAGAGCTCACCCAATTTATGACAGGGTTGGGCTCCCTGGGGGGAGCTCCGGGGAGGGCTCACCCAATTGACAGATTGACTGATTATGAGGTTCCCTTATTTTCTTTCCAGAGGTAACTCAGGATTTGCACAAGAAAATAAGGATTTTGACTGGCTCAGCGTTTTTAATGCATAATGTGAGGTACCACGAATGTCTCATGTTTATGTACAGTTAGTATAACAGAAATGGGCATGATTGAGTTTACAGTATTTATGGTACTTGCATGTCTTTATATGAATGTGCCATGTTTTATGTTTAAGTTTAATGTTACATTATTGTACTTGCATGTCTTTATATGAATGTACGATATTTTATTTTTAAATTTAATGTTACATTATTGTACTTGCATGTCTTTATATGAATGTGCAATGTTTCATGTTTAAGTTTAATGCTACGTTACTGTACTTGCATATCTTTATATGAATAGGTCATGTTCATGTTTAAGTTAATGTTACGTTACTGTACTTGCATATTTTTTATATGAGTAGGTCATGTTTCCTATTTAGGTTTAATGTTATATATGTTTCATGTTTGGATTTTGTTTCCTACCCTATATTGTTTCTGACTGTTGATTTACTTACTGGGTTGTGAACTCATGATTTCACTAAACTTTTACAGATAGAAAGCATGACTCACAAATCGAGTTAGAAGGCCAGGAGGTGGTGTAGCCGAGGAGATGACGATGAGCATGATACACACTGTCCGGGACCTCTAAGTGTAGGATGTCTAGTTTGAGTCATGATGGAGTTTATGAATTTATATTTTATGTTAAAGTGTTTTAATGCAAATTTGAAAGTTTTGAGTTCTTATAAAATAAGGTATAACAGAATTTTCCATTCATGTTGCAATTTGTTACCATGAATTATTAGAGCCATGTATAAGATTTAGGGATGTTTCAATAATAATAAAAGCAATAACAAGAAGACAAACACTACACACTACACACGATTTAATATGGTTCAAACTTTAGTTCGTACTCCACAACGATCCTTAAGACAGATTAATCTCAAACCAAAGTTTTACTAATTTTCTCTCCTTTTGAATCAATACAAAGGTGAAACAATCTTCTTACAACCAAATATAAGCACTAATACAAGTAAACTAAATACAAAAAGTATTATACAATGCTTGCTCATCAACAATTTAGACATATATCAGTTTTTTAGTTTCTTCTAAATTGCCACCGGTGATTTCTCATCCATAACGTGATACATCACGTCATCTGTTAAACAAAGTCTAGTCGTTACCACCGCTCTTGCTTGTAATTCCTCCCAGTCCGCCTTTAGATTTCTTTTCTCCTAGCGTCTTTACCATACCTTATTGTACCAACAAATCCTTAACCCTCCTTGCCAGAATCTGAAAATTCCAGTTTTATCAAACTTTTCTAGATCAAACTTCGTAGAAGAGATCCCTGCCATGTGGCTCTGATACTAGTTGTTGCGATCAAGACACAACAAAAAATGAAACAAGGATGGAAGAAAAGAAAAACAACCTAGAAAGTTAGAGAACACAAAATTTTTTTAACATAGTTTGCCAAATCACTTATTCCCTGAAATGATCAAGAGAAATTAATTATAATTACTTTGTTTTAGGATTATAATAATCCTATATATACATCTATAGAAATATATAGTATTTTAGATCTAAAATACTATATTATAATAAAAATCTTGAACTCATCGCCACCTCTAGGACGAACTAGGTCCGACCATGGATATAACCACAGTCGTAGTGTTGACATGCCATCACCTCCAAGATAAACCACAATCTAGCTATGATTTTGACCACAGTCGTGATGTCTGATTCCCTAGGCTTGGACCACAATCATAACGCTAAAATCCTAAATATTATATATTACTATGGTTCCATTGGTTCAAATTATTATATATATAATCTTGGTTATATAATTATCAAATAATCATATAGTCAATATTATAGGAAATAAAATATAATTTATATTGTTTGATTCAATCTTAAATAATGCAATAAAAATTTATTTATTTTAAGATTTTAATTTATAATCTAATTTAGTATTTTATTGTATTATCCTTGGATGCTATTAATTGGATATTCATTCATGTAAAGACTTTTAAAAATTCTAAATAATTGAATATATTATCTTTGTTAACTTCAAAATTAATAGTAGTATTTGAAATCGAAACATATGATATGGAAGAAAGACTCAACCTTGCACTTCCTAAGATGAAATATTATAGAGCCAAGTGGAAGGCTTTGCACTTCCTTGAGATGAAATGTTCAGAGCTTGGCTTGGGCGCGGTTTCGTTCGGCTCAGGTGAGCAATGAGCACGGCTGATGGCACCACACCGTGATCGAGTTCGTCACGAATGAGCGCTGAGCATGGCTGATGGCCCCATCATAACTTGGGATCCGTCTACATCCTCCACGATGGCACCCGACGCCATCTTCGTCGCTGGTTTTTCTCGTCAGGACTGCCGCCATTCTTGCCTCGTGGATGATCGCCAGCCTTTTTTTGGGGGGGTTTAATCGACTAAAAGTCCCTCTTTTCTATCCAATTATGACAACAGAACCCCTTTTTAAAGGATCTCTCACTGTTCTTATCGGCAATTAGGGATGCTACGAAAGTTCTCTAGTTTATATGCTCTCTCATCCGTCGATGTCAAGATTGGAGGAGTTTTTGGGCTAGGTTCGCAGTAGTAATCCCAAAGGTCGATTCCTTTTCCCCGTTTTGTACTATATTATTATTATTTTTAATGATCTTGTGTGATCATATTCTCTCCCACCAGTTGATGTAGAAAATATTCGTTTTCCTCTCGTCGGCTCAGATCGATCTAGAAATGCTCAAAGATCGATCTTTTTCGGCTTTTCTAATCTTGTTAAAGGTGCATTGGGCTTCCTTCGTGCTCCTTTTCTCTAGATCAAACTCCAACCAAAAGAGAATCCTTTTAGTTGTAATTATTATTATTTAATCTACTGCTGTTTTTTTGATATCTTGAGAGCTTCAGTGTTATATCAGTGGTCAAACTGGAATTTCTTTATTTTTTACTCTTCTATGTATAGCAGGAAGGAATTAGCAGGGAGACATGATGCAGAATGCAATGTTTGCTGCTGCTAAAGGATGCGTTCCTGCGCTTGAATCCCCTAGTCGGCGAAGCAGGGTTTCGCCTGATGTTGGCCTGATCGGGAAGACCAGGCCAGGTTCAAACAGGTTGTCGACGGCAGGCGCTGAGTTCTGTTGTGGAAGTTCTCCACTCAGATCGTCGATCGCTTTTGGGGTGGAGATGGCAAGATCGAGGAGCAGTGTGGAGGGGATTTTTAGATCGAGAGAGAAAGCTCGATATGGAAAAGTCCAAGCAACTGGTTTGTTCTTTCTAAGAGACTTGCTTCTATTTACTTCTTTTCCTTGCTCATCTAATTATTGTAGATCATAGATCAAAATTGCAGTTTGTTGCTTATGCAATGACTGGATGGGCTTCCACAACTTCTTCTCTTTTATTAGTTTCTTTTATTTGATTCATCAATGTGCGTTGGATGGATAATCCTTATATCTATACTTAAGCAGGGTACTAGGAATTCAAAAAGTTATGGAACTGAATTTCCAATCCATTGTTTCCTTCATTTGAGATCATAAGATCATGGAAATAGAGTTTATGATTTAAAAGTATTCCTTGTCATAGAAAACTCTGCAAACTAGCAATTTGCATTGGTTTTCTCTGGACTGTGTATCAGGTCGCCAAATGTTATGATTTTGACTCGATTTCAGGTGGGCTTGATGATCTACCCTCCGATAAACTGCAGAAGAAAACATCTGGGAATGTGATTCCATATGTTGGTGTAGCATGTTTGGGAGCCATTCTGTTTGGCTATCACCTTGCGTATGTTTCTAAATGCTGCTAATAAGTATTATTCATGCGGTTCTTCATCTTGTTTTCTCATTCAGTATATCTTGGTAATTGTCTATGCTAATTAGCCGAAGTTGCATGAAAATACATGCTTCATGAAATGTCATTTTCTTCTTCAAAAGTAAAAAATTCTATTTTATTTCCCTTTAAGTTTCAATTTTGTATCCTTATTTTTAACATGTTTGCTATTGCATTTACAAATTGCAGTGTGGTAAATGGAGCACTCGAATATCTTGCAAAGGATCTGGGAATCGCAAAAAATACCGTACTACAAGGTGTATTCATATTGTCTTTTTATTTAGTGGTCATAAAATTTATCTTCATCTTTTGCACGAGTTGAAAACAAATTTTCTTTAGTAAACATTGATAATCATGGCAATAGCTTCAGGTTGACTGAACCTTGCCAAGTAATTTAAGTTACTTGTTCTTGAGCTTTTCTATTGGCCATTTGAGATATTGCTAAAAACTACTATCTTACAATTTTTTTAATCTACATGCAGGTTGGGTTGTTAGCATAACCCTTGCAGGTGCAACAATTGGTTCTTTCACTGGAGGTGCATTGGCTGATAAATTTGGTCGGACCCGATCTTTTCAGCTCGATGCAATTCCCCTTGCAATTGGGGCATTTCTCAGGTTCCATCATTTGTGCTGCAATAACTCTATAAGTTAGTTGACAGATTTTCAATCTAATTTGATGGGGACTCTGCAGTGCAATAGCCCAGGATGTGCGGACCATGATAATTGGTCGACTGCTTGCTGGAATTGGGATTGGGATCTCTTCTGCTATAGTGCCACTGTACATATCTGAGGTTACCGATTTTGTACCCTTCTGATGATTATGGTACAAAAACTGGTGTGGATATGCTAAATAGCTAGACTGCATCCTCTACTTTCAGATATCTCCAACAGAAATCCGTGGAGCTCTTGGATCAATAAACCAACTTTTCATCTGCATTGGAATTCTTGTGGCTTTGGTGGCTGGATTGCCATTGTCTGGAAATCCTTTATGGTAATTTTTATAACCTTATCTGCCTTTCTGCATTTAGCATCTTAAAGTTTGTAGCTCAGTGATGTACATTAATGATCTTGTTCAGGATCTATTTCTTGTCAGTGACTTGGGGAATCTATTAGTCTTGAAGTGTTTATCACACAGACAAAGGAACTGAATTTCTTGCCCTCGTAGAGGCATATACTAAGAGGCAAACTAAGAGAAATTAGCAACAAAATGGATGAAATATAAGTTTGTTCTTATCATATTTCAGATTGGTAACTAAGTTCAAGAAGGAAAAAAACAAGTTGATGATTTGGGAATGCTTCTGTACGTACCTTCAGAAAAGTTTGGGGGAGAAAACAACTGAATATAGAAGGCAAAATCCTATTAACCTAACTTTGATGCTACTTATGATTCTCAAACTACATTAAAGTCAGACAACAGTTTCCTTCCAGTGTCATCCATTTTCTTTCTCATTAATTTCATTTGCCAAAATTTTTAATGCTTTAAAATTATAGCCCGGTGATTAAATCTAAAGTCACTTTTGTGTATCTGTAAATTTTCACTAGCTACAGCTACTTCTCGTAGAGTTTGCTAGTAAATTTTTGCATAGTTTATCAATTCCAACTTGTACTATAAGGTAAGCATTACTTATAATTACTTTGCTAGTTTTCCATCATCATCATGGGCCACTCAGCATTGTATGCCATGTTATATTAATCATGTTATAAAAGAGTTGTGACATTTGAGTTAATAAGAAACTATACAACATAACAATAATTATATATATTTTTAAATAATTATTTATAACATGTAAGATAAATTAAACTCTCTAGACAATTAAAAATTAAGTAATATAACACAAAACCTATTAATGTCTTTAAAAATGAATTATCTTTATAAATGGGCCAATTCGTGTCAACCCATTATATATTCGAGTTGTGTGCTGTCACTTTTTAGATCTCTATTAATTGTGATTTGGGTCGGATCGTGCTATCAAGTTGTTTCTAATAGTGTCAGCTCTTCAATTCATATTTATCAAGATAATCTTTTTTTTTGCTCTGTTATGATCACAGCAATCATATCTAGTTAGTAAATTTTTGTCTTTATATTCTTGTCTTCCTGTTAAACAAGATACATATATTTATCGTAATACCCATAAAATCCATGTATATCACTATTGCAAATTGTTATTATCAAAAGTGTCTTTATGTAAATATGTATGTGGTAAATGATTTACTTGTAATAGTTTTTATTCATTATAATACATATATAAAGGTAGTTAGGACTAACTAAATTCCTAAAGAAGAATAATTCTCCGAGTCATCCAAATCATCTGGTGTCACCATGTGATTGTTTCTCCTCTAGCGTCGACTCACAGCCTACTTGCTCTTCCACTCATCATGTGAAGATAAGGATGATAGTTCTTCCTTATTTTTCAATTGGTTTCAGAAGTTTGAGTGAGATCACCCTTGTTGCATAAGTGAAATCACGTGACAGACTTCCTGCTTCTGGGGTTCCTCTATCGCTGGAAACCCACATCACCCACAAGAGCACATCAGCCGTGCACCGGCACTGCTTCCCTCTCAGCGTGCAAGTTCAGCAACTGCCATTCATGCCACTCTCTCTGCTCCAATGTCCAAATGTGGTGGCTGTCTCTGCCTCCCCCACAGCAAGCCAATCTTTCCAGCTACTCCATCCACATCCAAACAAATGAATGCTCACCTTGCGAAGCAATTTGACAATGGGACTAACAAGGTGGTCTTCAGTAGGGAGCACAACAATCTCTATAATCTCAATTCCCACAAGCATTCATGATTGACAAACAAAAGACAGTGAGCATTCTGCCAGGAGAGAAGGGATTTCAATGTTACTCTTGCAACAACTAAAACTCAGAATCAGAATAAGCCTGCAAACTTGCATAATAAATTTAACTGACAGAGGAGTTCTTCAAGTAGCTAAAATTATGAAGAGTCAGGTGACTGAACATTATTACAGATCAGTTAGCCTTCTGCTGAACCTAATTTAGCCACAGTCTTCTGTTACACTAGAGGTGACTGTGTTTTCCTAGGGCTGGAAGCAGACCTTCAAGCCTCTTCCAGTTGATTTCCATGGTCTGCCAGTTGCTTTTGATTTTTTCTTATAAATTTGATTTAGAACTCTTGGTATCTTACAAGTTAAAATATTCCATACTATTAGAAACATGTTAAACAACTGCTTGAAACTTTTACTTTAAACCTCAACATCTTACCTTGAATTGTCTATTTAATGCTTTCTTTGCGATAAGATACATATAAAATTTTGTAATGCTAATAGCGAGAGAAAATTTCTTGCAATTTGGTGTTAGTATTGTCATCATAATCTTGATTGTTCTGAGTTTGTATACTTTTCATTGGTGTTGTATTGCAGTTCTTTCAAAATAGTTTGTCTTTACATTTTTGTCCTTTTAGACTTATATGGTGTAAGCATCTTTCCTTGTGATTCTCATTTGTCATATTGAGTGTTCTTATGTAATTTTGGCCTTCTATTAGGTGGAGAACAATGTTTACCATTGCTATCTTTCCCTCTGTGCTGATGGCAGTTGGGATGGCTTTTTGTCCAGAAAGCCCTCGGTGGCTGTTTCAGGTTCATTTTTGGTTGTTACTCCAACTGATGTTATTGTTAATATTTGTTGCTTGTCTAACCTTCATCTTGTGTGCTGCAGCAAGGAAAATTTGCTCAGGCTGAAACAGCTATAAGGAAACTATATGGCAAGGAACAGGTTGCTGATGTTATGTACGAGTTAAGATCAGGTGGTGAAGGTTCGACTGAACCAGATGCTGGTTGGTTTGATCTTTTCAATAAACGCTATTGGAAAGGTACTTTCATATGCATAATGCATGCTGATTAGATAAAAAAAGGGCAGCCTGGTACATAACTTTTGTCAATGTGGGATCTCGGGAAAAAATTTATTGTATGCAACTTTATCTTGCTTTGCAAAAAGCTGTTTTCGTGACTCAAATCCACGACTTACAAGTCACACGACAACAACTTTACCTTAAAGAATAAACTAAAAAATTAACAAAGACCGGTTTACTTTACCTTGACTTATGCTAAAGTGTGCTTAAATGTGCTAAGTTTCAACAGACAATTGACACTGAGGAGATAGGAGGGATGATTTGTCAATCAGAATTATGTTTTAATAATTTACTAAAATGGTACATTTTGGCCATATAATATACGGCATAAGATTTCAAACCATGGTGCCACCAACCCTTTCCCTCACCTTTCTTTCTTCATAAGAAACATGAGCCTTAGGCAATCTTCCTCTGCTTGTGCCATATATTTTCTTCTTCTTAGTTGATCACCAATGTTTATGCAAGAATTATCTCTTATTATGATAGTTTTCTCATTACCTTATCGATCAATTATCAATTACAGTTGTTAGTGTTGGCGCTGCATTGTTCTTGTTTCAACAGCTGGCTGGGATAAATGCTGTTGTGTACTATTCGACATCTGTATTCCGCAGTGCAGGAATTGCATCTGATGTTGCAGCTAGTGCCCTTGTTGGGGCATCAAATGTTTTTGGTATGTTTTCCTGTTTTAGTTACCGTATCAAATTTAAACACAGCAATCGAGTTCGAATTATTCGCACAGCATAACTGATGATTCCTTATTAACATGCTATTGTTACAGGGACTGCTGTTGCATCTTCTCTAATGGACAAGCGAGGGAGGAAGAGCCTCCTAATAACAAGCTTTTCTGGAATGGTACTCATTTTCTCTTGCTTATATGATTGACCTCGTTTAAGTTTCAAGAGTCTAAAAGAATTATTTTTTTTAACTTGTCTTATTTCTGTGATTTGGACCAAACATTCGATATCATATTGACAATGTGTTTTTCTGCTTAAAGATGTCATTTGATATCTTTAAGCGCAACCTATATCTGCTTGGCTTGAAGTTGGGTCTTTCGGTGACTTCTATAGTGTCTAGGAAATTTGCTTAATTTTGGCTGAAGGTTACTAAATCAAACTCGAGGAAGGGTCATGTTTCACAAAGAACAGTTTAATTATCTGCTAGTATTTTCCATTAATTTATCTTTGTGGATGTAAATGTTTTTGACGAGACATAATGAGGAAAGGTAAATTGATGGGGTACTCTCCAAACAACATAAATAACTGCTTCTCTAAAAAAATTTAATTTCCTTCATTACTCAACATCAATTTAAGATATAAAGTTGAGTGTGCTTCAACATTATCGACCAACTTCTCATCTGAACAGTTAAATCTTCACTTATGACAAAGAAATACTTTTCACTTCCTTGCAGGCAAACTGTTACATAGGCATAATGTTTAGTCCACTAAGTATTAGCACCTTGCATTATGGAGCTATGTAATTGTCTCGTGCTTATTGTACTATTAGTGCATATAATTTAAATTTGTCGTAATCATTTCAGCGATTGTAGTTTGTGGCATGCAATCACTAAATGTGCTAAGCTGAGTCAAAATTATTAGTGAGACAATTTTTTCTATATGCTTGGTTCCTTGAAGATCCTCATTCTAGCATTTGTAGCTACTTAATGCAAAACCCAGGTGTTACTTATTCAAGTTCGAAAGTTGTCTATTGATCTACTAATGTTTGAGATGTATTAAAAGTTCTTGTTTCAAAAATTCATCAAACTGTGGGGAGATTCCGAAATGTTTCTCTTAAATCCGTTATGAAATATGATTATTTACACGACTGTTTTCAGAAATCAGTTTCCGATATATTTGAATTGCTATTTCTATTTATGTAGGCTGCTTCTATGTTGCTGCTTTCCTTGTCTTTCTCATGGAAGGCACTCGCACCTTATTCAGGGACCCTTGCGGTCTTGGGCACAGTCCTGTAAGTGAATGGAACTTTGGCAGAATTCACATCTCTTCCTTTTGCGCCATGTGAAAGTATTATGAGTCGTAGTCATTTTTGTTACATCAACTTCGTTAAATTGTATCGCAACAGATATGTGTTGTCCTTTTCGCTGGGTGCTGGCCCTGTACCGGCTCTTCTCCTTCCTGAGATATTTGCCTCTAGGATCAGAGCTAAGGCAGTCGCATTGTCTCTCGGCATGCATTGGGTAAGACAAGCAGCTTCATCAGTAGCTTAGTCCTTTAATTGCAGGGTTCCTCTACTGAATACTAACATAAACTTTTCAATGAATTTATCATCCTAGTTCCTGCTTGAATTAACTAAATCCTTTTGCTGTAGGTTTCCAATTTCGTTATCGGTCTCTACTTTCTGAGCGTGGTGAACCAGTTTGGAATCAGTCGAGTGTATCAGGGATTTGCGGCGGTATGCACTCTTGCTGTTCTTTACATAGTTGGCAATGTCGTGGAGACCAAGGGGCGATCACTAGAAGAGATCGAACGCGCCCTTAGTGCCGAAGTTTGATCGGAAGAGTACCGAAAGCTGCTGCGGCTGCAAATGTCTGCGATCTAACTGTCGTGACTATGTAGTTCTTTTGGTTTCATATCATCATCTAGTCCTTTTGGCTCCACGAGAGCGAGATGTAATAGTCGTTTCAGTAGTTCTTCCTAATTTTAAACTGAATGAATATATCTCGCCTCGCTCTTATTTTATGCATTATGCCCAACAACTTTTCTGGAGTTTATCAGAATTGCAATGTAGAATTCATCTCAAAGTATGGATTCAGCTCCATTTCTTGTAATATTTTGGAGTAATTTTGTTTGTTTGTATTTTTTTTTTTTTTTGTGCAAACTCTTTTATTGAATCTTGAAAGCCTCAACAACCTAAAAAGGCATCTCTACGTGATTAAGTGCAACCTTTACCTCCATGGAACTCAACTTGTATTTATCATTGTGCACGCCTAATTAATAAATTTGACAGATTATTTTTAATTCGTGTATCTCAAAGTGCACCTTAAACAATGAGAACCCTTCCCCATGGGCATAGTACAATGACAAAGGCGATGAGGTATTTTACAGAAAAATACAATTTGATTCTTTGTTGAGGTGCAGTTCAATGATGAATTTCTAAAAAATCTATGAAGGTGGTCATCTGTGCAGAGTTTGCCTGGCAGATGAAGTACGTCTTGGGCGTTGGATAGCCTTTCAGGCATGACACAACTACGGAGTCCGGGTGACCCGCTAAAAAACTGCGATTACTTCCTTGATTTACCCAAGTAGTTTGTAAAGATCCGTTAGGGCTCCGACCTTTTTCGGTTCAACTGTTGAAGGAGCGTACTTAAAGGACCGTGGGGCAGGGTTGATTATTTCAGGGATTAATCAAGCTGAAGGTTCGAATACTCTTGTACTAAAAAAAAACAATGAAAAAAAATGTTATACGTAAATATATTTTATGTCCCTTTTATATTTTCTAAAATTATTTATTTTAAATCGTAATAAAAATTGTTATTTTGTCGGAGAATTACAGAGCTGTCAATTTAGTTTAATTTAGGTTGAATTTATCGGATTGGTCTATTTCATTAAATAATTTAAGCAGATTAAATTGAAATTTATCAACAAGTCTACTGTGGTTTAAATTGATTAATCCATGTGGGTTGTGATAAGACTGGCTGATCAACGGTGGATTTGGATTGGCTCATGAATTAAAAAAATTAAAAGTCTTGTTTGCCAAGTGAGACATAATAGTGCAACGTGTCAAATTCAAAACAGAGTCAATCTGTGTTCGAAAAAGGACATGCAATCTTTGACTAGAGGATCAATAAAAATGGATGCATGAGAGAAGGAGATACCTAAACATTTCTCATATCCTTTGAATTCAATTACAGAGAGTGGGGTAAAATCTTTAGAGTTATTGATCGAGAATGTTATTGAGATCGATAAAGAAGAAAAACTAAGAGAGATTTGATATTAAAAAGTAACTAACCAAAGATTTGAAGGAAAAAAAATAAAATATTAAATATGCAATACTCTATGCTACTAATCAGGAAGACTTCTTTATACACTCGCATCACAAATAATCAAATGATTATAAATTAAATTTGATGAGAAAAAAAATGATATACAATAAAGTTATGGCCCGTGGACCGATTTGCCTAATTTGTAATTCACTTTGGATTGGAGATTTCTTAATCCGTCAAAATGATGAACCGACTCATTTTTACCTATTAAATATTGAATTTAATGAGTTAGTTCGTTCCATCATTGGTCGATCCGTTTCGTTTGACAACTTTTAACGAATTATATTAAACATATTGGGTATTGAGTGTGAAGCAAGCGATGGCCCGTTAAAATAGCCCATTAGGCCCATTAAACCTACGTTGTCATTCCTTTCCCGATGGGAAGCGAACCAGCGGAGAGAGGGACGGAGCGGTCTTCTTCTTTTTCGTCCCTCCTCCTCTGCTCGAATCGAAGTGCTTCCTCGTTTTTTTTTTTCTTGTGTATATCGGTAGGTATAGAGTTATCCGCTAGACCCACAAAGGATCCGATCAATGGTCATGGCGGATGAGGGGAGCTCCACTCCTCTCACTGCGCCGGCCCCTATCACTGAACCTGACGAGATTGACCTAGAAGCTGGACCCGGCGAGCAATTCCAGTGCCGGATCTGCCTCGAAACTGACGGTCGTCTATCTTTCTTCTCCCACGTGCCATTTTTTTTTTCGATTTTTATTTTTTATTTTTAATTTCTTGCAACCAAAGACTGAATCTTGATCCTGCATCTTGCATTTTGGATCAAGTTTTCATCTGGTTCTTTGAGATTTTGGTTGAGCTGTTATTCTGTTGTGATTACTATTTTTTTTTCACTAAAAATAAAAACTGGATTGGATCGTCAGGACGGGATTTCATTGCGCCATGCAAATGCAAGGGAACTTCCAAGTACGTACACCGTGAATGCTTGGACCACTGGCGATCTGTCAAGGTCAGTCAATTGCGTGTCTGGTATGATGCTTTGGGGTTTTGAAGTCTTTGTTACAAATGCAAATTCTTGGTGTTGTGTTTGAGTTTCATTTTGGTTTCGCTGTGCTGCAAGAACATGCCATTATTTTTTTTCCCCCTTAGATACGTGAAAATTATGGAAATTTTCAGCCCTTTCTTTTTGTTTGACAAATAGGTTGTTTCCCAGAAGATGTACTACGGTGTTTGTCAATGTATGCATGATCTCCTTTTGCTTGGGATGGCGCTGATTGCTACGTTAGTTAGCATGTGGTATAGCTATTGCACAACCCAATTTTTTGGATAAATAAGTTTTTATTAACTTACTATTATCTTATCTATGGAGCCATTTGAAAGAACCTATTTAAAAGACAAATAGCAGTCGCATTGTTAAATATTCTTATGGTTACTAATGCTTTAGTGTTTAAATCTCAATTTGGAACACTATAGATTCTGGTTGACCTAGTGATTACAGTCTGTCCTATGTTAATATTTTTAAAGATAGCTGCAACACCAGATCTTGGATATCCTTTCTTGCATTAGTGTTTTGTTCTATTGTTCATCATTCATAACATGGTTTGAAACTTGATGAGTTCTCATCATTTTTTGTTTGTTGGTGAATCTTGGATAGGAAAATGTCTACTCTTGATTTTATAATCTGAATCACTATTGAACCGCCTTTATCCAGAATTAAATTTAAGGATGAACTCATGATAGATGCTGCTGTTGAAAATATAAATTGTTTTTATGTTCTCACAATTCTTGGAACTCTCTCCATCGTTTGGCTGAAATATTGCATGTACTGAATGTTGAATTGATGTTGAGGGTTGCTTATGTCGAAACTGATGTTGAATTGTAATAATAAGAGATAAGTTGAAGTGATTGAACCAAATTAATTAGAGTTCAGAAGAATGATCAAACTACTTATTTGATTAGAGGTCGACAACATGCTTTTAGTTCCTACTGCCTAGTTGACCCAAAAGATAAGAACAGAGTTTGCTGGATTAAAGGTTGATAGCATTTGCAAATGTTCATCTTTGTTCTAAATATTTTATTTTATTTGGTTGACCAAGTAGTGAAATATATGCTATTCCAGGTGGCTAATCGTTTGCAAATTTCATTTTCTCAGGAAGGTTTTGCATTTGCTCATTGCACAACTTGCAAGGCTCCTTACTATCTGAGGGTTCATGTTCATGCAGACAGGAAATGGAGAGTCTTGAAGTTCCGATTCTTTGTTACCAGAGATATGCTAGTTATATTTACAGCTGTTCAACTTGTAAAACTTGATTCTTCATGCCATTTATGATGTATTTGGACAATTTTAACAATTTTTTTTTCACTAAATCATCATCTGTGAACTTGAGGCAGATAATTTCTTCATTGGCGTACGTGGTCTATTCGATTGATAGCTCTCAAGACAGTTGGTTGCGGTTGGCTTGGGGCTTTGACAGCGAAATTAGTTTCTACTATATATGTGGTAAACTTCTTAACTGTTAGAGCACTTGATGATAAGTTTATCTGTTGATTGAGTTATGAAGATGATGTCCAACTTTGGTCCTCTTTTATGATTTGTATTGTTGATTTAATACATTGGATGGAATTGTTAGTCCATCTTATCTGTTTAGGGTTTTGTGGACATGAATAACATTTGGATCTTATTTTGTGGTAAATAACAACTATATCATACAAAATAACTGAATTTTCTTGTTAATTTGTGTTACCTTGGAACAGCGTGCTTTCTTCTATAGTTTAGGATTTTGTGGTTGACTAGCATGAAATGGTGGGTAGACAAATGTTGGAACCTTGAGAAAGTCAGGTTAACGAATGGATACCTGACTATAAGATTGTAGATAATGAGATTTATCAATGGACTACCAGTAATATTATTAAAAGCACAATTTTTGTGAATGGAGGAGAGATTACTCAAACCATGACAAACTTAAACAGTATCACATCTTTCAAGGTGAAATTTCTTTGCGCTGAAGAGGAAATCTGGCTGAAGTTTCAGCATGTCATAAGTTTCAACTAAAAACTTATTTCTTATATAAATAAAGCACAAAAAACCTAAACCAAGGGGATTTAAATAATATTATGCTTGATATGTTGACAGAGCTATTCTGGACGTCAAAGTCTCCTACTTGTGTTGAAAAAAGCATCAACAATTAATATTATCTTACAGTGCAATAGCCATTTTAGACATCAGGTTTAAGATGTAAGATTCATTTGCTGTTGCTACACAACAGTTAGGCACTTGCTTTCTTTTTCCAAGTTCCAACAACATAAATCACGAGTTCAAAACAGGTAATAGGATATTCCTATTAGTACCACAAACAATTGTGATTCCAACAATAGCCTCTTGATTAATATTCTCCATATTGAGTGAGTTGATTTTATACATTTGAATAGGGGATTTTCTGATTCCAACTATATGCTCTGGATTATAATTCTCCACAACTTATAAGCCAGTTTTATGGATTCAAATAGAGGAATATATGTGATAATGGTTGTACCATACTGCATCTTATTTGTCAAATTTTAGGGTTCTATGACCTCCTCGCCCTCTATATCAAGTGATAATGAATCTCATCACACTGTGACCAAAATTGAATTTAGCACATGATCTTAACTCTTTTCACTCGTGTGTTAGACTCATCTCTTCCATAAACATCTTTTATTTTATTTTATTTTATGTTTTCATACTTGGTCTTGTAGATGTGTCAGACTCTTGTTTATGCTTTTCCTAATCGTATTTGCCTGAGAATGTAGGGGCACTATTATTTTTTGCTCTACTTGGGTTGTCTGGATGCTTTATTACCTGTTATGACCGAAGAGTGCGAAATGATTTGGCTCAGCCATGTCGGGAATTGTGTCTTTGTTGCTGTCAACCAGGGTTTGCATCTCTCTTCCTTGGTTTACAAAGCTTTCAAATTTATGCCATCATCTTCCTTAGTTTCCCTTGTTCTCTTGTCATGCATCTCTCCATATTAGAGGTTCTCTTCTTCCTCTTTCAGAATGTGTGCCGACTGTCATCTTCCTGGCACGCTTTGCATGTGGACTGACTGTACCACTTGCTTCGAAAGTTGTGCGAGTACAGCAGGAGAATGTGGATGCTTAGGAGGGGCTGGTGAAGCTGGATTACCGTTGCTCTTTGTTGTAGCGCTGGTTGTTCTTGGGCTTTTCACTGTCATCGGCATATTCTACAGCGTTCTTGTTGCAACAATGGTTGGCCAAAGAATTTGGCAGCGTCACTACCACATTCTTGCTAAGCGGATGCTAACAAAAGTAAGTTCTGTTTTTTTTTTAATTTACGAATGAAAGATCTATCTCATTGTTCAGTTGCATTCAGAAAGAATATCAAATTTGGATAGCTATTTCTTGACAATGAAACAGCCAAAGCTGAAATTATCATCTCAACTAATCTTTGTGGAGTTGTCTTTTCTTTCATCCAGCATTCTCAATTCTCCCAACATACTGAACCTGATAATGATGTGTGAATGTACCCAGGAGTACGTCGTGGAGGATGTCGACAGCGAGGGCACTGATTGGTGCCCGCCCCCACTACCGCCGGAGCATATTCAGCAGCTTAGGGCACTTGGACTTCTGTAGCCTAACCTTTGGAGACAATCTACCATTGTGTTTTAGAAATGCACCAAAGAGGCTGGTACAATCCTATATTACTTTATCCTCGTTTTCGAGCAGTTGTACTATTGTAGTAAACCCTACTTCCTGATGTAAATGTTCTGAAGATGTAGCTAATCATCCTTTGGCTATCTTCTTTGAAAGAACTTGTTGCATTTCTTCACATAATACAGCATGTAGCATCATGTACAATTTTCGGTGTCTATGGGCTAAAAATTTGTAAATGTTCAAGATCACCTGGTTGGTGATCTGCTTTTGGAGCCAATACATGTTTCAAATATGCATCAGAGTGTTTCTCATATCAATTTTCTATATATATATATATATATTAAAAGGATTCATATGTATTATCAGTTTATTTTTGTTGTTATATGATGATTCTGGAATAATTTGGATTTCTGATAATAATAATAATATTGTTCATTCATTTTTTACTGCACTTGTTTCAGCAAAATTAAGGAAGACATAGGGAGCAGTTAGTTTACTTCACAACTAGAGCTGGCAGTTTAGATTAGGCTCATTGGGTTGGTCCATCCCGCCAAATAATTTAAGTAGATTGGGTTAAAATTTATCAACCCAAGCCTGCCGCGGGCTTAAACAGATCAACCCGCATGAGTTGCAGGCTAAGATGGGTCGATCCGCGGTGGGTTTGGGTTGGCCCATGGGTTAAAAAAAATTAATCTTATTTTTAAGTGAAACATAATGGTGCAACATGTCAAATCCAAAATAGAGTCATTCTGTGCTTGAGAAAAGACATACAATTTTTGACCATAATGGTCAATAAAAATGAATGTTTAAGAAAAGAAAATATCTAAATGTTTCTTATACTCTTTAAATCTAATTACAGAGAGTGAGACGGAGTCTTTATTCATTAAGAATACCATTAAGATTGATAGATAAAACTAAGAGAGATTTTGTTATTAAAAAGCAACTAGCTAAAGATTTGAAGAAAAGAAGAAGAACAAAATATATCAAACAGACAACACGCCCTATGTTACTGGAAGAACAGATGAAATATTATGATGGCTTCCTTACACACTATAAATGATTAAATGGTTATAAATTGATAAGAATAAAAAAAAATTAA
>JBAMHZ010000038.1:3279735-3295674 GCA_037177395.1 Alpinia galanga
TTGCCTCACCTCCGAGGTGCTTTGAAGTTGTTGTGGGTCATCTATTTCCCATGATACAACGATGAAATCACGATCACCACCAAGCATGGGTGATCGCAGCGAACTAAGAATACTTGAATGTTATCATAGGAGTTCTGCCGACAAAAGAGATAGTCAGCAAAGAATAAGAAGGAAAGGGGAGCGGAGGGGGATTGAATACTATGATTCTCTCATCTGCTTAAGGCTTTAGTTCCTTTTATAGGAGTGTCCCTGTGACTGGTTAAATAAAAGTCATTAATTGTTTCTATTCACCATAGTGAAATCTCAGTCGCTTCGAAATAGATTCTCATTAATCACAATAATGCATCCGTTATAATTAAGCAAAAATAATTCGGATGACAAAATGTTGGTTTATTTACTTAGGTAAATTTTTATCTCAACCGGTGTGATATTCGACATGCGTAGGCTGTGCTTGTACTTTTTCATATGCATTTATTCACAACATATATATTTGTAAAATTATAAAAATCAAACATTAAAACTTGAAATTTTCAATGTGAAACTAAAGCTCCATACACAATAAAGTATCCTTTGTTCATTCCACCTTTTCCATTCACATTTTCTACCAATATGCGCATTTCTCATAGTAATGATGTCTTTGAAACATAGTCATTATCAGTTAAAAGATGTATCCAGAAATTTACCATCGTGACCAGTAACACGAACCTTTGGCTGGTGCATTTCTAAGTGGTGTCAGGTTTTGACTAAGATATGCTTATAGATGATGATCTGGTCAAATTTGATTTGTGTACAATGAAGTCGCCTATGATTATAGGAAATTTGGCCATATGCCAGAAGCCTGGGTAGTGTTGGAAAATTGGTTTTTATAATCAATAAATTGAATGGGGGATAAAACGACTATTTAGCAAGGAAAGCATAGTAGATCAATTTATGAAGTGAACGAGAAATTAATATCTAAGATTATTAGAAATTAATATATAAGATTATTTAAGTAATGAAGAATTGATTCGGTATGATCGTAAAAATTTTCGGCTCACGCACAAGCTAGATTTATAGATGTAATTATATAAACGTTAAATACTCGAGTATGTGTGAATATCAAGAGGCATAAAATCGGAATTATTTTCTGAAATTTGACAGTAAAACAACAAAAAAATTAATCAAATGATTATCAATTAATTAATAGATCATTACCGATGACTCCGCATTTCTGCGCTAGCCGCCCTAGGTTCCTGATTAATTGATTGACCAAGATTAATGGGCGACTATAATTTTAATTGATCAATTAATATTTGTAGCAGATTAATTTAATGATTAATCAGTTAATTAATTGATCAGAATAATCAATTCATTAATTAATGATATTTTAAGTAGAAAAGACATTCAGAAACCCTTCACTCTTTAGGAGCAACCCTTTTATAACTTTTACACAGAATAGATCTTCCACATCGTCCAACTTAAGCTGTCACCGGGCTGAAAGAATGGCTGGGTGTAAAATGTGTACTTCTTCGAAGCTGCGTTCATCAAAATTGATCAATGAAGCCTTTTGGTAAATGAGCAGTTTGGTGGTGGTTCATTTCAGAGTGGTTTTGGGTTTCTCTGGTTAGTGGATTTCATTTTGTACAAATGAAACTCTGGTGACATCTGATATTCGAGAAGCGCTCTTGCTTTCCAATGACAATTTCTAGTTTCTATACTAATATGAAATATAGCACAGCATGATGTAATTCTACAACGATCTTTAATGTTTACTTATTCTGTCCATCTTTGCTTTCTGGTACCTCAGTTTGTGATGATTTTGATTAATGGTGGAGTGCCTATTGCATTCGGTGGAAGTGAAGAACCAGTTGGCCCAGAGTGAATGCAAAGCTAAGTTATGCACTTGCTGAAATTCTTGAAGCAAAACTCTCAGTGGATAGTTCCAGGTTCTACATCGAGTTCTATGATGTGCAGGTACTTAAAACTGAACTTGTTTTAGCCTTCATTTTCACAATAGATCGTTTGTAAGTAAATCTTAATCTGCTCTGTGTCTGCAACTCTAATCGATCCATTCTCGTTTCATTTTACAGTGATCCTTTTTCGGCTTCAATGGCTCAACTTTTGGAACTCTGAATTATTTTCTGTTGCCATTATCAATGCTCAGAGATGGCCAAATTAAAGGAAGCCCGATCTTTACTTGTGTATAAGTTGTATCTTGACAAAGTAGCAGTTAGGTTATGTTATTCAGATCGTCAGCAGTGAATTGCATTGTCATCTATATGTATCGATAACCACTTTGTTTCTTCATCTGACAATTAAGTGCAACATTCTGCTATGTAATCAGGATTTATCTCCCAACTTATGCTTTGTCAAATCGATATTGTTCTCGTTCTTTATTACCTCATTTGCATTTGCTAGAGGCTATCTATCATAATCATAATCTTTGTCGATTGTTGTCCTTCCTTTGAATTTTTCTCTGGCTTTTACACTGCTCTGAAACTAATTTGATCTAAGATTGATATCCATTTCAGAACACTGTGAAGCTACCTTTTCAGATTTGTGAACTTTGTTTACCATAATCTTCTTTCTCCATCTTATAAGTGCTTTTTAAATTGCTCCCGCCTATAAGTGTTCGTTTAAATCTTGGCTCCACTTATTTTCCCCTCCTTCCTATCTTTCTTTCCATCCAAGTAAACCAATAGTGTCGATGTTGCTTGCCTAAATATTCTTGACAACGAATATAAATTCATAAAAATATGAAAATTACATCAGAGTTACATAATATATCAATATAATAACTTTGATGATAAAATAATTATTCAATTAATTATGATGTGCTATTATCTAAAATTTTAACATGCAATATACTTTTCAACAGAACACAATTATTTAACAAATAAATCTGAAATATAATTGATGAATAATAACAAAAATAAAATAAATTTTTTTATGCAATATTCTTCATATTAGTTTGTAACACACTATATAAACATTCCTATTCCTATGTTATTTGCTGGGCTTTGATCCGATTTCTTCTCTCCGAGAAGAATGGGAGGTCAGCCTTTGTTTTATTTCTTAGTTCTTCCTGATTATTTTATTTCTCATGCGGGGAGCTCTTCGCCTTTGTCTTTGATCCACATTTCACAAAGGAGCGACTTCGATCAAGTTTTGCGTTTCCGCTCTGATTCAAACCAGGCTGATAGGTGGGATTCGATGTCGTCTCTCTGGGAAACCGATCGAGGTTACTTGTTGTAGTGTTTTCTCAGGTAAAAGACCTTTTTTTTTAATCTATTATTTGTTTCCGTGGTCCCGAGCATTTGTGGGATATAATATTAGGAGCTGCTAACGTTCATAATTTATTACTTGGAAGGAATTTTTTCCAGTGTTCTGTACATGTAAATAGCTATTGCTTGGAGTTATTATATGCATTGTGTTTTAATCTTAGAGTTAATCATAGTTTCATATCGTCATCTAATGTTCTTGAACAAACTGAAGAGTGCTCATAGATTCTAAATTTTGAGGGACGATGGAGGCCACCGGGCTCGCGTGCATTGAGAATAATATAGGGCATAAGATTAGGAGGGTTTACACAGCATACAGATTAGGGATTTGAGGTAACAATTTTGGATTTAGACCTTAAATGTTAGAATTTTTTCTGAAGTTGAATGCTAAGTTTCATCAATTCCGCCCTGCATTGTGATTTATTACGTTTTGAATTAAATTGGAAGCTGTAAATCTGATGTATGATCAACATGCCAGAAAATATAAATTTCAGCAAAAAGAATTCATTCTTTCTCGCTCTTTGAGGCATCTTTTTATGGCGTTTGTTACTTAAACTTTACCTCAATGTATTACTTCGACGAGCCCATACAACATTATTCTTTGCTTGTAAACTCACTTTTTCACGAATTCTTGGCTCAACCAATTATTTAATCAATAATTGGTTGCTCTATCTTATTTTGACTGGATTCTAGTATGTTGGGATAATAATACATTGAATACCCAACTTGTACAGCTTCTGTTGATTCACTTGGAAGCCACAGAAGACCGAGCTTCAGTTAAACCAGACAGACATGTCAATATCTAGAAAAGATTTGGACCCTGCTTTCCATGGGGCAGGACAAAAAGAGTATCCTTCATTTCATTACTCATGATACCTCAAACAAATATAGACAACTAGCTTATGGTGGTTATATGATATAGTCTTTGAAGTATTTTTCCTTCATCAACAATATTTGTATTATTAACATGAATAATTTGAGATTGCCATGAGATTATATTCCTTGACAAAACATAGTGGGATAGAAATATGGCGCATTGAGAATTTTGCCCCTGTCCTTGTTCCAACATCTTCGCATGGAAAATTTTTTATGGGTGACTCATATGTGATTCTGAAGGTACTAATCTCAAAACATCATAATTTCTTAGTCTATTTTGGGAAATTTTCCTGTTGCCAAAGCAATTTTATTTCTTTTTTTTTAACTATACATAATTATTATTTATATGGTAAATCTTTAGGATGTTCTATCCCATGGAGCTTTATCTAAACACGAGTCATGGACCATATGAACTTATTGTGTCAAATTATGATTCTACTTTGAAGAAATGTCCATGAGAATAAATCTTTAAGAGCTTATGAATGTTAAATCATTAAGAGCAAACTTTTTCCCAATATTATTTAGCTTCTTAGGATCTCATCTAGAATACATTTTGCACCATCATTAAGGCAATGTAAGAATACATTTTAATACTTTTCAGAATCTTTTCTAAATTACACTTTGAGGCTTCTGTATCCATCATTTTGATGCATATTATTAGATTATTTATATATGGTTCAGAAAATGTCCACACAGGACCCTCGGCATTATAGAACGTTAAATAGGTTTCTGAAAATGAATAAAAAGAATACTCCTCTCTGGATATTTTTATTAAACATTTAAATTTGGACCATAAGATTTTTGAAAGATAAATACAAAGTAAAATAAAAGGCAATTCAACAAAAAACTTGATCATCTTGATTATTTTTCAAGTGCTTCTTGGCCCAATTATTCCAGGTGTAATTACAATATTATTATTTCATAAATCTACTGTCTCCTACTTTTTTTTTTCTCTGCAGACAACTGCTACAAAAAATGGTGCCTTGCGTCATGATATCCATTATTGGCTTGGTAAAGATACTTCTCAGGTTAGGGCGTTAAATCTTCTAGTTCATGTTTCCCTTCCCCTTCCGAAATAGTATGATGTTTTATATGATTTTAAGGGCAGGATGAAGCAGGAACTGCTGCCATCAAGAGTGTGGAACTTGATGCTGTGCTTGGAGGACGTGCTGTTCAGTATCGTGAAGTACAGGGTCATGAGACGAAAAAGTTCCTCTCTTATTTTAGACCATGCATCATTCCACTACAGGGTGGGGTGGCATCTGGGTTTAAGCACACTGATGTCAATGCGAACACAAATGAGACTCGCCTATATCTCTGCAAAGGAAAGCATGTTGTCCACATAACAGAGGTACCTGAATGATCTGAAATGCTTGGATATATAACCATCATTAAGGATTTTCTTATTTCCCTTCATTGTATATATAGGTTCCTTTTATTCGGTCATCCCTCAGTCATGATGGCATATTCATTCTGGATACAAAATCTAAGATTTTCCAATTCAACGGATCCAACTCATCCATCCAACAGAGGGGTAAAGCTCTTGAGGTGGTCCAGTATATAAAAGATACCTTTCATGATGGGAAGTGCGAGGTAGCAGCAATTGGTAAGTTCTTAGACTGAAGATTTTTGTTCCATAAATGCCAATATGACATAAGGTTACTTATAGAGGATGGTAAGTTGATGGCTGATGCTGATGCTGGCGAATTCTGGGGCTTCTTTGGTGGCTTTGCTCCTCTTCCACGAAAGGTGCCTGCTGAGGGAGTAAAAGATGTGGAGACCTTCTCTGCGAGACTACTTTGGTAAGTTATCTAAATTGCAATTCATTTTAATATGCAATTTAATCTAAGGTAGTTTCTGAGAATTTATGACTTCTTCAGTGTTGAGAAAGGACAACCAGCACCAGTTGATACTGACTTATTGACCAGAGATTTGTTAGATACTAACAAGTGTTACTTGCTGGATTGTGGCATTGAAGTTTATGTGTGGATTGGCAAAAATACCTCTCTTGAGGACAGGAAAAGTGCAAGTTCTGCTGCAGAAGTAACAAACAACACTTGCCTTGAAATGACTTGACATTTTCTTATTTCTATAGTCAATATACTCTTCATTTTACTTCTGCAGGAACTAATAGGTGGGTCTGACAGACCAAAATGCCATTTAATGCGTGTTGTTGAAGGATATGAAATGGTCATGTTTCGATCAAAGTTTGATAGATGGCCAGAGACAACTGGTGTGGCTGCACCTGAAGCTGGTAGAGGCAAGGTAGCTGGTAAGTTGAAAACAAGTCTTTGCATCTCTTCTGTTTGATGTCAAAATCATAACTTTGAGGTTGCATCTACTGTTTTAGCACTTTTGAAGCGCCAGGGTTTGAATGTGGAGGGCCTTGCAAAGGTTGACCCTGTCAAGGAAGAGCCTGAACCCTTTATTGATTGTACAGGTGATTTAAAGGTATTGTTTTTAGCCTCCATGTCCTCAGAAGCTTCATTTTCTCAGAAGTCGAATTGGAGGGGAAAAAGTAGACTTGTTTCTACATTCCATTGAGCAGGTTTGGCATATAAATGGGGAAGAGAAAGAGCTTCTTTCACCTACCAAACATTCAAAATTTTACAGTGGAGATTGCTATATTTTCCAATATGCATACGCTGGTGATGACAAAGAAGAGCGACTTATTGGCACTTGGTTTGGGAAGCAGAGTGTTGAGGTAAATTTGCTATGTTCTTTTGTCTTGTTTATTTTGACAAAAAAATATAAAACCATCATAAGAAGAATGATTTCTTGGAGCGTAAGAAATACAAACAAAGACATGGTTTTGCAAGTATGGCAACCTAAAATAATGCAAACAAAAGCAAAAACATAGGTTTTTTAGTTATGAGTTTTAAATTCACATGTCATGACAATGTAAGTAGGTCTTTTCCAATAGCAACAAGGTTTGAATTATTTGTATTGACTGTATGGATCTTATGTTCAATTTGATTGTCCATGGGTTGGAATGATTACTTCTTGAGTCATAGTAATTGATGATTCCAAAGTGCTTAACTGCTTTCCTTAATGCTTAGATTTTAGACAAAAATTCCTCCATAAACTTCCCATGAGCTCCAAGACCCCTCTTCTTCTTCTTCTGTCTTCATTGTTTGAAAACCTTTCTGGAAAATCCTTTTATTTTTAAAATAGTTCCCAACATCTTATCCTTTTTTATGAGCTTTATAGAAGATTGTATCAATAATGATACTTACATCACTTAGATCTTAATGAACTGCACATCTTTGCATAATCATAATAAATCATTGAATCTTCTTCCCTGGTGGATATGTTTTGTACAAGACTAATGCTTTCTAGTTTGAGAAACAAATATGATACTATTTGCTATAAAACAATTTGGGGCTTTGATTTTCATAAAGTTTTAAGTCCTGGAAGTAGGCAGGTATAAATCACTAATGTTATCTTATGATTCTACTTAAACCTGTGTTCATGTTAGAGCCCATTTCGTATGGATGATGGTGTATTGACTTTCATGAGTTTGATGTAAGAGAAGCACTATATCAGATAGTAATAATACATACTAAGGTTAGTAGATACTGCTTCAGTGTGTGTTGATAGCCATGCTGCTACTCGACTTATTTTTTACTCTTCTTTTACTGTATCTTTAAGAAGACAATTGCCACCTTTCATCTGAGAATTTGAAATGGAAAACAAAATTATTTGAATTATTGTTTGACAGAAATTAGTATTCCTTATATTAGATAGTGGAAGGTATCAAAAAAATAATTGTTCTTAATTGGGAAGGTATAAAATTCGCTAAAAAAAAAACCCTTTGGGTCCTCGATATAGGCTTTCAATACTTTATGGTATCACCTTTTTCATTAATTTTGGCATCTAAGTTTTTTTAAGTTCTTTTACTAAACATAATGCTAGAAAAACAATAGAACTGATTTATGCAATGGTTTTATTCTTCTCAATCTGTGATATCTAAATTGTCCCTTATCTTGAACTTAGATACTCTTGTTTGCTTTATGATTTCACTAAAGTTGCATTTATTCTTTGAAAATGTTTGTTTGACCTAAAAAATTAGCATTATTGTTCCCTCTCTGAGTTGGCCATCTCAAAAGTGATTGGCACAAAAATTTTCTTTTTCAAGGATGCTGCACATACTATAGTTCCTTTTTTGATAGAAGGCAAGTTAAAGGTGGATAAATTAGTAAAATGCCTATGCTTGTACACTAATCTAAAATTAAACAAATACAGGATGATCGAGGAACTGCTATATCCCTCTCCACAAAGATGGTTGAAGCCCTGAAGTCACAGGCTGTTATGGTATTCTAGAAATTATCAACATTGAAACTCCATATCTGCTGCTGAAAGTTTGAAAACATTGTGCCCATTTTGCCTATCTAAAATATTCTGCTTGTTCTTCTTCTTGTCAACCTGTTCAGATGTTTCTAAATTTACATTTTCAGGCTCGCATTCATGAAGGGATGGAACCCATTCAATTCTTTTTAATCCTTCAGAGCTTTATTGTTTTCAAGGTATATCTTCATTGTTGAAATTTGGATGCTATTATAATTCCTGCAAACTCTTAAACACTTCCATTTGCAATATCAGGGAGGTCTGAGTACAGGATATAAGAACTTTATAACAGAGAACAACATTCCTGATGAGACTTATTCAGAAGACGGGCTTGCACTTCTACGAGTTCAAGGTTCTGGACCAGATAACATGCAAGCGATACAAGTGGAACCGGTGAATTTCTCATCCTCAAAGTTCTTACGTGAACAAAAGCTAAAAACCTCTAGCTTCAAACTTGGGAACCTTATCTTATAATGTTGTGAAAATTTTTTGTTATCTTGTCTTAAATTTATTAAATAAGAATATAAAGTGTCTTTGGAAGATATTTACTCAATCAAACGACTACAGAATCATGCTGAATATTTGTTTCATCTCTAAACAGGTGGCTTCTTCCTTGAACTCATCATACTGTTACATTTTACATAGCGACACAATAATTTTTACATGGATTGGAAGTCTTACTACCTTGGAGGACCATGAGCTTGTTGAAAGATTGCTAGATCAAATAAAAGTATGTAAACCATCCATGCATGCTTCATTCAATTGTTAAAGCTTTTGGCAAAGAAAAGATGTAAATCCATGCGCATATCTTTTGTGAAAGCAATCTCACATAATTAATATAATGCATTCTAACCTTGCAACAACTCACCAACTTATTTGCTTCAGTAGTGTCTAACTAGATATAATGTTGAACAGCCAAATCTTCAGTACAAACCTCTAAAGGAGGGCTCAGAGACTGAACAATTTTGGAGCTTAATTGGAGGTAAAACTGACCATCCCAGTCAAAAGATTACAAAGGAACCAGAAAGTGATCCTCACCTATTCTATTGTAATTTATCCAAAGGTATCATGTCAAATTAATCTAATCTTAGTCACTAACTAATGGCATCTTTTTCTGTCTTACACTATAAATCTAAAGTATTTTATTTTATTTCTATTGTTGACATGTTCATGATGAAGACCCTTTTAAGGTATGTTACTGTGAATTTATGTCTACAACTGACAATCTTCTCTTCATGCTGTAGAATGCACCGTGTTACTGAAAAAAAAACATGATTTCAGGTTACAGAGATATTTAATTTTAACCAAGATGATTTATTGACTGAAGATGTTTATATCCTTGATTGTCACTCAAACATCTTTGTTTGGGTTGGAAAACATGTGGACTGCAAGATAACACCACGAACGTTACAGATTGGAGAGGTATAGGTGCATAGATGCTTATCAGAAGCATACAATCATGCGCCTTGTTGTTATGGCACAAAAGTGTATCAATTCATGATTTTATTTCATTTTTGTGTAATTATTGCCAGGAATTTCTTGAACGGGATTTTTTAATTAAAAAACAATCACGAGAAACACCAATATTCATAGTGACGGAAGGAAATGAGCCGCCGTTCTTCACTCGTTTCTTCAAGTGGGACTATGCAAAACCACAAGTAAGAATTTTAGGATGCATTCACTTTTTCTCTATTCTTTATATTAAATTAAGTAAACTTTTTTGTAAAAAGAAAAAAAATTAAACTCATTTCATCTTTAATACTATTTGACATTTGTATGTATGATTTTCAAAACAAACAGACATGAATCTTTTACCATCAAAGATTCAAAATGAATACTAGTGGGAGTTTACCATTGTTAATTCTGACTAACCCTCTTTGCCATATGATTGACTGCAGATGCATGGAAATTCATACCAGAGAAAGCTTGCTGTAGTCAAAACTGGAACTGTTCGAGCTTTTGATGTAAGATACAAGTTCAATCTTTGATCGACTGTAGTTTATCATGAGCTGAGATCTAAGTTCATTTATTAATGTTTCAGAAGCCAAAGCCACGTGTGCCATCTTATGGCGGGAGAGTAAGCGTTACTGATAAATCCAATCGTTCCAGAAGCATGTCCATCAGCCCTGACAATGCTCGTGCAAGGGGAAGATCTCCAGCATTTACTGCATTAGCTAAAAACTTTGAGAATCCAAATGCCAGGAATCTTTCCACCCCACCTCCAGCCGTTACGAAGCTTTATCCCAAGTCTGCATTAGCAGAGTCTGCAAAATCAGTAGTACCGCGGTCAGCAGCTATTGCTGCTTTAACTGCATCTTTTGAGTCTACAAAAGAGACTGTTGAATCGAAGTTGTCCAAAGGTATGTAGTTAAAAGACCATAAATCTTTATTGTGCCAAAAACACTGGTATGACCTTGCTAATGTTCAGGAGTAAGAAGTAAAGCTAATGATGGGAGTCTAGAGAGCAACTCTAACGAGGCTGAGAGAACTGATGACCTCACCATTAAAGAAGATATCAATGAGGGTGAAGATGAAGATGACAGTGGGCTACCCATACATCCTTATGAACGCTTAACTACGACTTCAACTGATCCTGTTACCGACATAGATGTAACCAAGAGAGAGGTATATACATATCATTATACCATGTGCAAATGCCGAGCTGCCTTCATCTCTAATATTTGCTTGATATTCTCCTCGCAGGCTTACTTATCCTCAGCTGATTTTAAAGAGAAATTTGGCATGCGAAAGAGTGCTTTTTATGACCTTCCAAAGTGGAAGCAAAACAAGCTTAAGATGGCAGTTCATTTGTTTTGAACACTATCATCTACTTCCAGTTTTCACAAGATAGTTGTAGTCTGAAAGGTGCAACCTCATGCATTCAAATTATTTCTCAGGTGTCTCTCGTATCATCATTGGCGGATTTTCTTTTTCATCACCCTACTAAATATGTTATCAGTGGTTTGTTTGTTCTACAGATTGATCCTTTTTTTTCACATTCTTTTCTTTGTTTGCATAAGATGTTTCTTTCTGTTTAGATAGGAAAAGGGATGCCATGTGTCCAGACTTCAAGAGTGTATTCTTTGAGGAATGAAATAAAATGCTGAGACAGCTACTCATAGCTTTTGGATATTTGTGTTGTGGTTGTTTCAGTGGCTACAGTTTATTTAGTTATCTATCATGCCAATATAGTTCTATAATTCAGATTCACTTTGTCATTCTACAATCTTAATCTTCCTCTCCTTTCTTTTTTCGTTGCAATGCTATCTGTTTTCAATTGCCATCCCCATTTTTATGCTCCAGTGCTTCAGTGTCGATGGCTTGTTACTTCTCACTCAAGCAGGAATAGACGGACTTTGTAGCATTTAAAGTGCTTCTGCTGCCACCATATCTTCAAATTCCGCCCTATCGTCATCTACTGAAGCAAGATAACCAATTGATTTGATATTGTCTAAAGCATATATAGTCATCAAAATCAGGTCAGACCAGACCGACAATTTGATCTGAAAACCTGGAAAAATCGATTTGTGCAGCAGACAGTTCACATCAATCCCTTGTGGTCTTCCACCTCACCTCACCCTCCACAAACATGTGCAATCAGCAGTCCACAAGTAACAAAACTGTAACCAACAACCCACTTCGAAAACACAACAACAACTAACAATCTATGGGTAAAGAAATTAGATGAAGTTATGCGTTTGTCATTTTTTTTAAATAAACAAACATTTTAATTTTGATCAACAAACATTGCTTATTTTCAAAGTCTATTATTTTCTTTTTCAGTCATTCAATTGTGATGCATAAAATGTTTGATTTGGAACTTGTGTTAAAAAGCTTAAATTTAGATGAGACTTGTACTTGTGGTATACTTTAAAAATCCTTAGTGTCTGAAAGTGAAGCTTGTGATATATATTTTTATATTAAATTTTGATTCTTTAGGAGTTATCTAGTTTTATTAATCATGATTTTTCTATGTTCATTTATTTTACTAATTACTAGTTTGTACTTCATCATTTGGATATAAGTTACACAACTTTTTTTTGTTGTAAAACAATTTAATTAAAATTTACTTTTTAATTGTACTATATTAGAAGGAAACTATTTTCTAATGATAACATGTGGTTAAGACAATAAATCTAGATGGATTTGACTAATATAACTCTCCGATTGGTTGGGCGCCCATTAATTTGACACTAAATCTATAATTTAGATCTCATTCGGTTCAATTATTGATTCAATTTTTATAACTATGATCTAAAGTTGTTGAAATAAACAATATTGAGTTGTCTAAAGTACTTTCATTATCGTCCACAGTAATGAAACCTTTTGTGTTCATGTTTCTAGACTTTTTTTAGCAAGTTAAGATAGATAGTCCAATCTAAAGGTCATAGTCCTCTCAACTGTGACGTTATATACATAGTCCAATCTCTAACCTTTAACCAAAAATCATCTAAATTTTACTCATTTACCATTAAATCAAACAATTGTTTGTATATTTTGTCCCTAATTTGGCAAACTAAACTCATTTCCTTGAGGATTCTTGAGATCATGAGTGTTTTTTTTTCTTTCTCCCCAAGAACAAACATCTCTCAAGTGTTTGTGTAGAAAAGAAAGAAAGAAAAAGAACTAAAACACTAATTGAAATGGACATGCAAATGTTTAAGCCTTAATTTCCTAGTGTAGATTAAAAAGTTAGAGATACTCAAATAAAAAAATTAGAGGGATAATCAATTGCATAATAAAAATAATGAGATAATAATAATCATGTGTACAAGTATCGAATCTTCATTGAATTATTATTAATTTTATTTATTTTTTGATGACTTAGATAATTAATACCTCTTATATTTGTTCATTCAATTTTCATATAGAATCAAATTAGATTGAGACTTTGCGCGAAAGGACCAACCGAAAGAAATACACATGGGTAAAAAGTTTTGATTCATTGTTAACTACCATTTCTTTTGCCACAAACAAGTTAACAAATTGGAAGAAATGTTGTGAGAATCATTGCTTCTGATTAAAAACTCCAATCAAAAGGTTATATTAATTTTTTTTCATGAAATCTAAAAAAAATAAATGACATTTCTTATATGTTTCTAAACAATTAATTTTGAAATTTTAAACATTTTATTTTATTTTTAAGAAATCACAAACAAGGAAAATCTATTAATTCTATACATTACTCTCAATGTTTTCTTTACCTTTTTTTACCAAATGGGTATGAACTATGAGCAGGGTGGGGGGTGTTGACCTATAAATTAAGGGCTAGAAAAGATGTTTCCATTAAGACTAATAATAGTGCTAAATGTCACTAAAGGTACACAACAAGTCCTTGTCTTGAGTGAGATCTGACTCATGCAACCCTAATTCTGTCCCCTCCCAATGTAACACCCCACTACTCCTTTGTTTTTCTTAGTTTCCTTCAAATAATGCATTTAAAAAGTCTTTTTCTTAGTTTCTTAGGGTGTGAAGAAAATGGAATAGAAAATAATTAAAATCTTAATAAAATTGGGTTGTTCAATCATGCATACAACAAAGCATACTATTTGTTATCACTCCAACTGATACACTAATTCTCAAGTCCAAGACTTTATTTTATTTATTGCTCATCTCAAACTAATTATGAATTAAAGTAATTAGTGATAATTCCACTAATATATGCCAATGGTTTTTGAGTTAATTAGACTATATACAATGCATGATTTACTTCTATTTTAAATATTAATTAAAGTGTAGTAATAATCCAAGTTATTAGGAGTGAAGGATTCCTAAATCAAACTTAATATTATCTAATTAGAGAGATGTAGTAAGACTTAATATCTTGTTGGTTGGAGCTAATGGAAGATTGAATCTAGATTTTTTTTCTTCATCCTCACTTAGTCATCCAATCTATTTTATAATTATGCAACAAAGGTCTTCATTGTTTAAGGCATCTTTTGATAATAAAAAAAACAGACAATTAGTTTAGAAGAAGATCGACCTTACCCTTAAGGGTCTCCAAAACTAGGCTATCAATAAACAATTTTTGTTTCAAAATTTGAATCTAGAAATCACCCCAAACATTATTTTTTTTTTCTAATTAAACCAATAAAAGAAATTTTGCCTTGTATTCCTTATAATTCCAATGAACCAATAGATCCAATTTGATTTTTCAATTATATCCTTAGACCATGATATTTTCAAGCAAATGAAAGGTCATCACTTCACATCACATCACATCTAAAACATCTCAAGAAGAAGAAAGTCATCTTCATTCACCAAATGGTGGCAAAAGCCACAATGCTACCCACAAACTTTAGATAGCTACATTCAACCAACAATTGCTTCTATGCCATACATCCATTTAGTACCTTGATATGAAAGCAATGGGAGAACTACCACTCCATACCATCACATGCATTTGCCACATCCAATCATATATTCACCAACATAACTCCACAAACTCTAAATTAAAAAACTTTCTTGATTTAGGATAATCATTTCCATCTTCCTTGTAATTAGGGATTTTAAAAGGAAAGAAAAATCTCTCAAATTTTGATTTTAAACTATATTTTCATCAGAATAACAATGTATAAATGCTAAAAAAAATACAACTTGATACAGAGGAAGAATATTGATCCACCCGGTTCAAAGGAGACTTAATCAACATAATATACATGTCAGTTTATGAAGTGGTCTAGGGTCACGTTAACCTTAACCTGGTAATTTTGACCCATAGGACTCAGTCTAATACGGTAGACGTGTGGGCCACGACAATATTACGTCTCCTCAAATTTAGCAGTTACAAATATTAAAGGTGACGACTACAACGTTTCGTCTGAACAATTATGATAGTTGTGTAATTAAAGAAGGTTGACAGTTAGAATGAATGCACCCGAGTAAAGAGTGCAAATGTGTAATGACAAACAAATGTGCCCAGGCAAAGGGCGCAATGGATGTTTCGTCTGTTCTTAAATTTGTATACAAGCAATGCTTGGGAAAATGGAAAGGTAACTTTAATTTCAAATTCAATCGTGATTTCTATGTCATTTGCTTTCTTTTTACTTTTTTACTCTCTTGCATCGAAGTCTGACTTGAGCACCGGAGGAATTTTGTCTAAGGTCATCTCTTAACTCTTTCCTATTCACAGAAGAAGAGCTTGTTTCTTGTAGCTTAGCTCAGGAAAAACAATCCTCTTCCAAACAATAGCCAAACAGTTGACTTGAACATCTACTAACCCAATAATGAGGAACAATCCGACGAGCAAGCCAATCTACCAAAGGAATCATACTCAGTCACCTCGTCAAAGTGAAGACCCATTTGATCGAAATTCACTAAAACCCCCAAAAGAATGTACCAAGCCCATTTAAGTGATCTCAGATCTGAATCACAATTACATCTTGAACAATACTATTATTACTCTTAGAAATAAAATTGTTAATTTATATTAGTGGGAAATCATTTATTATGATGT
>JBAMHZ010000038.1:3315414-3325812 GCA_037177395.1 Alpinia galanga
CTACCAATAGAAAGTTTAGATTGCGTCGTCAGAGGCTTTTCAAATATGTAATCAATTTCAAATTCAGGCGATCGATGACAGTACAACACAAGTTTTAGAGTGAATTTAATCGTTGAAAATTTGATTGAGAAAAAGGGGAGAGAGAATAAAATTTTTTCTATAGGAATCACGTTATTAAAAATAAATATGATTATATTAAATATAAATTTTTTTGAAAGAGTAATCATGTGGACTTGGAGAGGCCGTTTATTCAATGACTCAACCAAAATATTTCTCTCAATACATTACTCATTTTTTTCTTTGTAGGATTGACATTCAACAACATACTCCTGAACTTTCTCTATAGCTTGCTTAGGAAAATTGATCATCAATGTGCTCTATAACATCTATCAGGGAACTAACCGATAGCATATGTTCCTCTAAATCTGATGGAATTAAATTAATTATTATTCTTGGTGAAAGGAATTGTCTAATCATCCTCTTTAATTTTCCTATACGTGAGACCATCCACTTCCATCGGCATTATTGGAAGGGGATAAGGGTCATATGGCTCTATGATTCTTATATATTCGCACATCTATACCTACAATACAACAAGAATGGTTATAAATTTTGAATGAATGATAGAGATCAATGAAATTATAGTAAAATATAACAACTTATAGCCAAGAGTTGTGCAAATCCTTTTAGCATGAGATTTTGATTTCCTTCAAGGCCCTATGGCTTAGGCCTAAGTGAGAGAATCACACCCATGATCTCCATCTAAGGGATCATATAGTCATAAACAGTCTTGCATCAATTATATTTACCTAAATTTTCAAAGTCATCTACACAATCAATTAGTGATGGTACTAGTAGTTTAAATATACTGCTAGAGTAAAAAATAACATACAAACAGAAAAATACAAAATAAAAAGTTGACAAAATAGATCAGATTGAGGAGATGGTTGTTTGCTATGTTCCTTAGCTTTTTCTTTAGTTCCTGCTTTGAACAATCATGATCTCTCAAATCTTAAAGGTAGAGCAGGGTGGAGCTGACATCCAAATGTATCTATATGGTCTAGAAATCCTATGATCAATATAACATCTTTTCTTGTGAATCTAATTTTCTGCTTTTGAAAGATGAAACACCTAGCTTGATAGTTCTAATTTTCAAATATATTTTGTATAAGGCTTCTAATGTTTGGATTATTTGGTATGTCTAGGACCAAGGCAAATGGGTCTCTACTTATCAACTCCATCTGTCGATCATTTGGTTGTAATGATGATATAAAAGACCTAAATTGATGGACATTACTTTTTCCTTGCTTTTTCTTATGATATATATAGGAAATAGTACTTTTGTAGTAAGAGCCTTTTTTTAGAGGTTGAAGCACTAGACGTCATTTAATTTTGTAAAACAAATACTTAATATCTTAGTGAGACATTGCAATGTTAGTTTTAAACAATATCATGACATATGAATTAGTTTTGACATGGGACCTTATAGTAGCTATGGATCAATAGTTGCTACAACTAATGTAGACCTTGAACTTTATAGCAACTATGGATCAATAACTGCTACAACTACACTAAATCTTGAACCTTATATTATCTACAGTTCAATAGTTGCTACAACAACACTAGACCCTAAACCTTGTAGCAACTAGGATCAATAGTTACTACAACTACACTAGACTCTGAACCTTATAGCAGCTACGAATTAATAGTTGCTACAACTACACTAGACCCTGAACTTTATAGCGGCTACAACTACATTAAACCCTAAACCTTGTAGCAACTATGGATCAATAGCTTCTACAACTACACTAGAAGTTGAACCTTATAGCAACTACGGATCAATAGCTACTACAACTATACTAAACCTTGAACCTTGTAGCAAGTATGGATCAATAGTTGCTACAACTACACTAGAGCTTCATCCTTTGTAGGAACTATGGATTCAAAGCTGCTATAAGGTTGAAGCAAATATGGACTCTAGCAGCAAGGTCATACATAGATCTTAAACCCTGAATCGCATACAACTTTGGACCTTATCTATTACTATAAACTATAAAGTAATGTAAAACCCTAATTAAGAATTTGACAATGTTATAGTCTAGAGTCCAGAACCTTGACAAATACAAATCCTAAACCCGTCCTAAACTCCTTCGATGAATATAGTCTAGAGTCCAGAAACTTGACAAATACAAATCCTAAACCCGTCCTAAACTCCTTCGATGAATAGATAGATGAGGACATGACAAGCGACAGAGTTAATCAACAAAGATGGCCGAGCAAGCAGAACTAGAGTCCTGAACATTGACATACACCAAACCCTAAATCCGTTATAAGTGCAAACATATCTTCAACAAATAGGTAGCTGAGGAAATGGTAAGCGGTGGAGTTGGGCGATGAAGATGGGCAAGTGACAGGAAATGGACAGAATTCAAAGTTGCACGGAGAATTTGAAGCGTTTGATCTGGTTTTCCTTAAAATAAGTATTCCAACTCAGTTGGTCAGTTTGTAATTGCTATAGCAATGACACTTAGATGTCTACTATGGACTCAAGGTGCTTCAACTGCGTGTAGAAACATTAGAAAAAAGGAAAAAGTTTATAAAATGTTCTGACACTCGAAGGAGAATTATATTGTATCCTTTAAAACCCTGATACAATAGAAACCAAAAACCCTAAAAAATAAGACAAGAAAGAAACTCAAAAGAAGATAAATAAGAGAAGATTAACACGTATATGGGAACATAATGCACATGAATGGGGAAAAATGTTTTTTTCCTCTTGTACACCTTATGATATACCCTAAAGCTTTGTCAATTTCATCTCTTGACAATCAATATAGCAGCAATTTACTATTTAGAGAGGATTTTTTACAACCGTAAGCTAGCTGGTGGGTTTTTTCTTGTCTGACACCTTAAGATATACCCTAAAGCTTTGTCAATTTCATCTTCTTGACAATCAATATAGTAGCAATTTATTATTTAGGCAAGATTTTTACAACTGTAACTAAATAAACTAGCTGGTGCATGAGAAGGAAATTCTAAGTTGATCAAATCCAAATAAATCTATGGACCCAATTGGAGATGGCAGATGTGAAATTAATAGGCAAAGACGGGTAAACGAGGGGAAATAGACAGAATTTGAAGCGGCACGGAGAATACAAAGCATCCAGTTTGGTTTTCCTTAAAACAAGCAATCGATTCCACCCCTGCCAAACTGATACAAGGTTAATAATTTAAACTAGTCGGCCAAAACTTAACTAGGCCGAACAAAGGGTGACATTGTCATTTCACAAGGGGGCTATGGGGTGGGTTGCTATTTTGATTTTAAAAAAATCAAAAAAGGGCACCCCTTTAACAATTCCAATAAAAAGAGACGCTTTTTTTATTTTGCCAAAGTTTTCTCAGATTGAATTAGATCAAACTAATAATTTGATAATCAATAAATGATAAACTCTCTTTGTCTTCAACCCAAATAGTCTAGGGATACTCATTTTTCCTTAAATACTGTATATTTAGTTTCTTCCCTAATAATGTGGCTCCAACAAAAGTGCAATTAACTATGACCATTCAAGTTCTCTTAAAGCCCTAACAAATAAAGGTACCAACGTCTAAAATGATTTCATTGATCTAAAATTTAAAGCTCATAATCTAGACATGAAAAACTCATACAACAATATCAAGGTTACAGGGTCTTAACTGAGCAATAGTTTTCTAATTGTTGACAGCTTAAAAGAAAAAGTAGTAAACAAAGGAAACCTTCATATCATTTGCAGTAAAGCTGAAAAAAAAACATAATTAAATTATGTACGATGTAGCATACTAGCAGCTTTCTGAATGAAGAACCAAGCAAGAGGAAAGTTCACCTACAGCATCTTCGCCATCAGAGTTCATACGAAATACATAGTATAGCGGGGCTAAGACCTCATTCATTCCTTGCACATAACCAATTGCTGGATTCATTTTAGCAAATAGAAGAAGAATGTTCCTCATTGCCTCCTGCCATTGAAACATGATATCAAGTCATCTAATTGATGAACTAGTTGCCGAAATCATAAATCATAAAAATAGCTACTAGGTTCTTCCTGCTAAAGGAGGAATTGCCAGAGAAAAAGTTCAAATCTTGATGAGTTCGTTGGAGATCACGATCAATTTGCTCAACAATCTCAGCATCCTATGTAGCATATAAAGCTTAGCTTTGATTGGCAGTCAGCTAAAATTACTGACAAAACAGGATAATAATCTGGGCAAATCAAATACCTTGAAATATTGATTCCAGAAGCTACCATTTGCAAGGCATAATGGATGGTCGCCATTTGAGATTTCACGCCGGCAAAGCAATCCACCAGTATCATTATCTTGACAATGTCTAGTTGAATTTACCAACTCATCCTCAGTGGAATGCTCTGACTGGCTAATGAAACTTATAGTTAATCACAATTTATAAGCTAAAGTTTTTCCACAGAGACAAAAGCACAATGATGATCAGGAGAATCTAGTGATAAGGTCAACATGCAAAAAGGTCATACACTCACAGGATTTACTAAATGTTCTCTTTTCAGTTCAGAAAATCTTAATCTGTTCTTGACAAGTTCTTTTTCCCATAAATCTTTCTGAGTGGGTAAATAGCCCAACAATAACTGCTCCATCAAGATAATGAAACATATGTCAGCCTTAAAAAAAGCAAATTTACAAATTAGACAGAAACTATCACCAAAGTCAATGGACTTCTTTTGTTGTATTATTGATGGGTAAAATATTTGAATCACAGCATGGATTATGAGCATTGTAAATATGAGAAAGATGGATCTTGTTCTGCAAATCATAGAACTGCCCTTTGTGTTACTAGATGAACTGTGTGATTTAAAGGGTGAAATTTCTAGTTGGACAAGCCTATTGCCTCATAATGGGAAAGGAAATAAGGAATTAACCCTGTCTAGATAGCTAAAGTCTCGGCAAAAAATCCCGGTAGCCACCCATGTAGACTTCTTCCTTTGCTGTGTGATAAATGATGTTGTCATGGTCTCATCAGCAGAATTGCCCGGTTGATTTGGAAGAAAGGACTGAACATGCATCCAGGTCTTCTGCCACAGATCATAATTTGTTGATTTGTTCTTAATGCAAGTGAATGCCTCCCAAAAAATAGTTGTGCACCTTCACCTTAGACATAGTTCCAAAATGCCTTCAAAACAGTGTTTATAAGGATGGTTATAAATCCACAAGGTGTCTAATTGTCCAATTTGATCTTCATGTGAGGTATTCTGAGTTTCATCTACAGAGATTGCTGAAATTATATCTAAAGCAGTTGGACCATATCATCAGATGCATGCACAAGAATTGCAAATCGTGTATATACATGAAGACCTATGTCGATGCATATATTGTAAGAAAATATTAAATTGAATAGAAATAATAGGGTAAAACCTTCCAAACAATTGAGCGGAAATCTCTATCAAGGTCACCACAGCAGGCAATTGATTGCAACGCTTCCAAATTTATGACATTCTGAGAAAGCTGTCAAAAAAATCTTGTTTCATGGAAACAATCAATAATATGCCTGTATTCAAATAATAATCAGGATATCCTAATATTCATGTGTTCATTCAAATCCTGTGCAAGCAATAAACACTAGTTAGGCAAATGGAAGGCTTTCTGCCAATGAACACTTGATATGGGAAAACTTACAAAATAAAACATGTATGTTTCTAAGCTATCAAAAAACAAGCAAGATAGCAAGGAAAGTGATATCCTACAGCTTTAGTATGTTAGGTTGCATGTATTTGAAGTTAGCACATGTCAGCAAACAAACTGTTGATTCCGGCTAACCAGATATCTAAAGCATTCTCAAATCAATTTGAAACTAAATAAGTGATGACTGATCCTGAATACAATATAGATATGAGTGACCATGTGTCAGTTTTATTTTGTGAACAAACATCCATGTTAAAACTATCATGAAAACCTAGTTGGAAATTTACATGGACTAATATGAAATTTTGATTTTGTCTTCCATCATGTTGTATGCACATCACACTAATTCAAACGGTTTAATGAAGTGGCAAGTTTACTGCAGAAAATCAATGTGGGATGTGTAGAAAAGAAAGTTGGACTTGGCCCACTTTCATGTAAAAGTAAAATTGAGTTATTGCTACTTTCCCATACTTGTTCTGACAGCCACATATAGGATCAGGATGAAGGCTTTCAGCAATCGTTGGCTTCCTACATATCAATCTTCTTTTTGTGTAAAAAAAGATTGTGAATAACGATCACTCACGCCAATTCCTTGATGAGGTAGAACATGATAAACAAGAGGCCCCAAAAAAGTAAATAAATAACATGTAGTTTGTGCATCAGAAATTACCCAAGACTCAGAAATTAACGACCAGCAGCTGGTAGACCTACCCAACCACGCCTACCCTATCAATCTACTTTGTTATGCACTGCAATTTAGTTTTGCACGAGAACTCACTAGATTAATAGTTAAGTTCTACTTCTCATTGGAGAAATTACCATCGAATCTACACTGCACTAGGGCGTTGCTTGTTAAGTAGGTAATTCCTATTTCAGATGGAACAAACGCTCACTTTTTCGACTTGTTGGCTTCCACTTGGATTATTATCCCTTTACCATCAAGAAACTAAAGCCCAGCCTTTCAAAAATTCAAAATAACTAAACAAACGCATCAAATTTCCATGCAAACCACATTGACGTTCTTGTTGAGATCAGGAGGGCAAACAAAAAACCCTTCCTAAACCAAAAGTAATGACTAGGAACGAAAGTAGGAAGGAAGCTACCTGGAATTCCAACTCTGATCGTTTCTCCAAAGAAACTTCCTTGCCCTCGATCCTGATGTGTGCTCCCCACGTAGACGATCCTTTCTCCTCACCATCGTCTGGCCATCTTTCCCCATCATACATACCTATTCCGACTCCAAAATGGAAAGTGCGGAGCTCTTCATCCTCCATTTCACTGCCATCGCCTTCGCCAACCTTCTTCTTCTTCTGCACGGTTGTTTTGGCTCGATCGGGAAAGCGAGGCATGAAGCTATCGGGGAGCTTGAGCTTGCCTTTGAGCGACATGATCGATTGAGAAGTAGGCCCCCAAGAGAAGAGAAGAAGGGAAGACGAGGTGAGGATTTTGGCTCCGCCATGGAGGTGCCGGAAAAGGGATCGTAATAAAGGGACAATGAGGGAGGAGACCAGTAGGTTCGACCGTTAAGTGTGAGACCAAATTTATAGATTTGAGTTTCCTTTTCCAGTAATTATTTTATAAAACTTTTTGTTCGACGCCCTGAACTTTCATCATTTCTGTGAAATGTGCCTTAATTAGAGAATCACATATTTGCCCTCAGAAGTTGTTATTTTGACATTGAAATGTTGGCAGGGCTTTAAATAATTAAATGGACCATACATTAAAAAAAATTTGGTGTTGAATTTTGTAAACCTTTTTATATATATATATATTTATGTCCCTTAAATAATAAACGAAATTGAAGATTAATAAATTTCATATGCTAAGATAAATCTAATCGATTTATTTACTTGCTCCCCTATTAATAATAATAATCCTGTTAAACCCAAATTTTATATATAATTTCCGTGCATTTTTTTTGTTTTTTTGTTTTTTTTGCTTTTAGACATTATAATATCACCAATGTCTTTAACCTCGTATATCATCATCCTTATACAAGTCGTCATTATAAAATGTGCATTCTTTTTCCTACAAATATTTTTAATAAATTACATCATCATCATTGTCATTGTTATCATCATTGTCCTTCTTGTTTTCGGTTGTTTTTTTTAATGAAAATAATTAGATCACTAATTTTGACTTTTTTTCATTTGGAATTATATATTCCATGTATATTAATATTAATATGACACATGAAGGTGGATTATATAAAAATAAGACATCGTCATTGATATGACACATGAAGTTGGATTATATTCATTACATAAAGGACTACTACGTGTCAAGAAAATTTTAAATCTAGAAATATTCGTATTGTATTGTGGGCGGCTCAATAATTTAACATTTAAAATTTTTCATCTTATTAAAATAAAATATGCTGAAAATCGAATTGTTAGTATTTAAGAAATTGAATTAGCATTTTACTATTACTTATTATTATTATTATTATCATTAGATATCTAATTCTTTGAATTGATTAATTATGAAGATGATCTGTTCGACATCATAAATTTTTTTTATTGATCATTAAAATAAATCTAACAGTATTCACAATGAAAAATGCAATAGCTTAACATTTCATATTTTTAATTCAACCGAAGAAAAGTACACTGTATCTGAAAATGGGTGGGGAAAGACTTCTTTGCTTCAACCTTTCTTGTTAAATATTTAACAAGTTAAATCCATATACATACCAAAATTTTAGCTAATATTTTATCAATTTTTTGAAAAATAAGAAAATAAAATTCTAATCCATATTATATATGTGTGTACTCAACTTAGCATCTATCGATTTCTATTCTGAAATTATTAAAATTTCTCTTCCGTTTAATAGTTTAAAACGAAGAAATTACGTCCGAGACTACGATATATATAGCGATAAAATATTCATACAATCTCTTAAATATTTTAGATTTGATTCTCAATTATAATGTATTTATAAAAAATTTTAAAATAAAATAATAAAACTTAAAATGTTGAACTATTAAATCCCATTTAATTTATCCTAAAATCTATAAAAATTTATTGTAAGATAAAATTAATCATTTCTAGAGTTAATCAAGTACTAATAACTAAAAAAACGAAGAAATCAGTTAAGTGATGTTCTTAGTCACGAAAAGTAAGTGAAAATCTTAATAATTTTTCTCTGTGAAATGAAAAATAAAATAACATTTTATCAATATGCAAACTTAACTTCTATTAATTTTATTTTGAGTTTAAAACGAAAAAAAATGGGGAAGAAAAGAGGTTCCACACAGTTGACCAATTGATCCAACGAAAATTGAAAACAAGAGCGTCGACAAAAAGAAACCCCGAGAAACTTTGAATTTTATTCATTTGACCCACGAAATTTATACATATTTGCGGAAAAGCACTCACTCTTCTTCCCCGATTCAGCGCCGCCTCGGCTTCGATCGTTGGTGGTGCTTCGCCTTGCCGAAGATCCCGCAGAGCACGCCGCAGTGGGCGTCCGGGGACGGCGGATCCGCGGCCGGCGGCATCGCGTTGGCGCGGAACGCCTGCCTGCCTCCGCCTCGGCGGTTGTCGTCGCGGCAGATGGGACCGGTGGTGGGTCCGACTGTCCTTGAACGCCTCAGTTCGCAGCCGGCGTCGGCGTCCGCGTCCGCGTCGGAGTCCCTGGAGAGGAACCGCTCGTCCCACACCAGCCCCGACGAGCCCGATCGCCGGAAGGTTGTGGCAGATCTCTGCAGCTCCGCCATCGTTTACTTGTTTCTTTCTCTTCTCTCTTCTTTTCCTTCTTGTTATGACTTTTTTTGTGAGCAGTCGAGGAAGTAGTGACGCGTCTTATACTAACGAAAGCAACTAGTGACGGTGACATTTTGGGAGGCGTAAAATTGGCCACATCTTATTAATTTTGAGAAATTTTCAAAAATACTCACTGATATTTTATTATTGTCAGAACACTCCTTTTTTTATGAAAAGGATGCCGATGGATGTGAACCGTTTCTTGTACTCTTTAAGGGCTGAGAATGTAAGCGGTCGGGCAACGTCCACATGGTGCTTGTTCGCATGGTCCATACTAAGCGCATGAAGTATATAATTAAATAGAAATATTATTAAAGATATAGTTGCAAGTTACTATATAAAAAATATAAAATTGTGATTCTTGTATATATATATAGAGAGTCAATCCAATTGTGAGGATTAATTAGTGAGAAAGAACAATGTCGACGCTCAACAAATTTCACATGGTTTTGCTTAATTTAGACGTTGCGTAAATTAATGCGGTACGATTTGAAGTATTTTTACACACAGAAAAACGAGATGAGTTACAAGATTAGGCACGGACCCTTTATTTTCATGATAGATAATCATAACAAATTATTACGAGCAGAGATGAGTAAGGATTGCACTCCGCAACCGTGCCGTGCGATCCTTCTATGTAAACACTTAAAAAATAATTCGGTCGGATTAATATGATATATTAGATTTTATAAAAATTTATCATCGACCTAATTAATTCAATTTAATTTTATAAAAAAAATTTTATGGATCATTAGAATAAATTAAAAAACATTCGTAACAATTTAATATTTATCATTTTATTAAAAAAAAATTCTTATAAATACATAGTGACTGAAAATCGAATCAAAATCTCTGAAAAATTACAGTAATACTTTGCTATTGTACCATAACCTTGGTCCTTGGGACATCAGCTCTCACCGTCGATGATTAAGAGATCAGCAGAAAAAA
>JBAMHZ010000038.1:3338732-3349531 GCA_037177395.1 Alpinia galanga
TATCGCATACAAGCACACAGCGGAAGCAATAATAATAATTAAAACTAATTATTACAACACACACATTACACGCATGCTGTTGTGTACACGAATTAATTGAAGTATTATGGATAAAGGAGAAATTTGATTTGGGAGGAACTAGTTAAGAAATATCTAAAACGTTAAGATTTAATCGAAAGTGCAATTTGAATTAATTTAATTCACGGTAGATTTAATTAAATGGTGTGATTTATAAAGGTTTGAATTAATCAAAAGATTAATCCACGTTGAATTCGATTAAAAGGGGTGATTAAGTAATATTTGAATTAATCCAAAGATTAATTCAACTAAACAAATTTTTAATAAAACCTAGGTTTAAGTTCCTTAATTAAAACCCATGCCATTTTCTCGTTTCCTCATCTGCGATTTCCCCCATTTCCCCGACGCCCTTCCTCCCGTGCCCTAACCACCCGACGCCGCGGTTCCTCTTCCGTCGTCGCTGCCGTGCCTTCATCCAAAGCCAACGCTGTCGCAGATTTCCGCGCGCCCTTCTGGCCGCCTCCTCCGGCATCCGGCCTTCCTCGACTGAACGCGCGCGCATCTTGATTTGGCCGCCGCTTGTTTTCCTTGTTCCGGCCAGTTTTCTTCTAATTTCGGCCACTGCCGCTGCCAAAACGACATTGCCTGCCTCCACCACAGGATCACCTCTTTCGATCATCACCGCCGGCCACATCTCGATCCGTCGAGCAAACTCAGATCAAGGAGTAGTGGGGATTGCGATAAAACTAGGTGAGCAAGGCTATGATCAATGACTTGATAAATAAATGGTAGTAGGAATTGTAGATTTTTGTTGGATTATATAGTTAATTATTTGGATTAGACTTGTTATACAGTAAGTATATTGAATCTGAGCTTGATGAGCAAAGATCTGTATATTATCATTATAAATCCAAAGGTAAATGGATTTTAGGAAGAAACTGTGATAGCATGTAAAGAACAAATGAAGAGGCGATGAAAGGTTGAATTGATAGTTGTATGGTTGATGGAATGAGTTTTGCAAAAACTTATAGAAATTGGACCCAAGGGACTTTGATGTAATTTGAACTTGAGGATCTTATTGTGGATTGATATATTACATATGTAATTGAGGAAATGATTAGGTTAATAAATGGATAACTGTTGATTAATTAAAGAGTAATTAATTAGAATTGAAAATCAAAATTATATGTTATTCTAGCATTAGATTATTGCTAGCATTAATATGTATATTCGTATTTACGATTTCAGGACTTTGATACGGATAGTATTCCAGACGTGGGGATTTTCTTTCGGATACTTTACACATCAGGTGGGTACTCCTGTATCTGGTCAATACAGTCTTCCGTTGTATATGATATACTATGACTCTGCATGATATACCATGACTCTGCATGATACACTATGACTTTGCATGATATACTATGATGCTTGATTCTTGTTGCTTGATCTTCGACCCTTGCATGAGTAGGTATTTAGTTGCTATTATAATATTATGATTAGTTGATTGTAGCCTTCCAGTTCACTGTGCGGGTGTCTGGAGGACGGCCTCCCAGTTCACTGTGCGGGTGTCTGGAGATGGCATGTGTTGAGATCCTCCCAGTTCACTGTGCGGGTGTCTGGTGATGACAGATGTCTAGAGGATAGCCTCCCGGTTCACTGTGCGGGTGTCTGGAGATGGCATGTGTTGAGAGTACCTCAGTTCACTGTGCGGGTGTCTGGGGGATAATATGTGTTGGCCAACCATATAGTATGTTGTAGTAGTTTCTTTTACCATGTTGTAGTAGTTTCTTTTACCATGTTGTAGTAGTTTCTTTTACCATGTTTGTAGTAGTTGATACACTTGATGTTTGGTTGATATACCATGTGACTTTTATATATGATGTATGCAATATCATTGTACTTGCTTACTTATTGTTGTACATTATCTGTTTAGTACCCACTGAGTATTTTATACTCACCACCCAGACCCTGGGGTGTTGTTTGTTTCCTCCCCAGGTAACAGAGAAAGGCGCTACAGCTGATGCTTGGAGATCTACCAGTCTGTCCCATCTCACAACAGGAGGAGTTTATTGTTGATTTACATTTCGTAGTGTTTTTAGTCATTCTGGGTTGTGAACTTGTTGCTTTAATTTCGATTATGGAGTCCTTTTATTTTGCATGTGGAGTTTCTATTGTTTGGTTTAGTTGTGAGTCATACCGGTATGCAAACTTGTGGTTTATTATTTTATTCCTCAATGAGTATGTCAGTCGTGTTTTAATTATTTTATATTTTGTGTTGGACTTGTGAGTGGCCGTGTGGGCCTATATGTATATCAGGGATTGTCATGTTACTGGAGAGATGCTGTCGAAATTTTTCGGTTCAGCAGTCTCTCGGGGCGTGACAGTTAATAATTCATCTTCCACATTTGTTTAGCATATACCAAGCCATGTGAGCTCGATTTGTTGAATGCTCAGTGTAACTCCAAAATAAAGAGAAAGAATTGAAAATAGTATAAGTAGAATCAGCTATCCACTAGGCTAGAGCCTTAAAATAGGAAATTCAACTATCCGATCTTCAACTTAAACTTCAAGAATCAGAGGAACTTCAACAGAGTCTATAGGAAAAAAAAAAGAAGAAATAAAGCTTCGAGAACGTCTGGCTACCAAAGTGGAAACTTAAAAGAAGAGCTGATCAGCTATAAGGCTGGAGAAGAAGGTATGTGGGGAACAAGAAGGCCTTCTTGTCTTCTTCTGAGTTTTATGACATACTCGGGAATAAGACAGTTAAGATTCTTGATATCGACTTTGAAGGACTCATACATCAATTTCAAGAGGTTGGACATATTTCAGAGGGATCATCACTAGAATTTCTAGATCTATAAAAGGTTCTTAACAAGATTCTGAATGATGTATTTAAAGACTAGCACTTGTACAAATCCTCATATAATATTTTGAAAATGAATGAAATCCTTGAGCGGTAAATCCTCTATCTAAGGTGTTTATTTCTGAAATACTTTGCTAATGAATGCCTTGATCTGAGACCAGAGTAATATAAATGCACCTTGGTCCGATATCAAGGAAATAATATATGGACATCTTGGTCCGAGACTAGAGAGAAATAAGTTTTATTGATAGACGCCTCGGTCCGAGATCAGAAGGAAATAAATTTTATCGATGGATATCTTAGTCCGAGACCAGAGGAAATAATATAAGGACGCCTTAATCCAAAACTAACGGAATGATATAAGAACGCCTCAATCCGAGATTAGAGAGAATAAATATTAAAAGATAAAGCAATTTTATCATTTTTAATGAAAAAATGTAGTTTTGTGATATCTTTTGCGGCTAATAAAATGATACAGGAAAGTGCTACTTAAATCATCAAAAGATTGTACTGATCTAAGAGGAAGCTTGTTAAACCATGTTTGTGCTGTGCCAGACAAAGTGGTAAAAAAAATCCTACATTTGACTCCGTCCATATATTGGTGTAGCAAGAAAACATTTTTAAATCGACAAAGGTGATCTTCGAGATCTGAGGACCCATTATACGCCACGAGCTCTAGAGGTTGAAAATACTTCGATAATTCCTCTATTAATATGTTTTGGGAAAAATGGGTACCTTAGCTATTTTTTTTCTATACTAGTCATTGGAGTCTTTCCCTTTCTAGGGTCTCTTTGAGGTGACTTTCAGGAGACATACTCTCAAGACTATTCGTCTTGCAGAACTAAGATCCATGATAGTGCCTTTGTAAGAGGAGGAGGCACCTCAATAGGTGCTAGCAGTCCTTCGTTTGACAATATATGCCTTCGGAGAATTTTCTCAACGGTGGCAACCTCGAGTTGACTCAAATTTTTCTATCAAAGCTTCCCTTCCTGATAGGGGAGTGTGAATTCTTCGACCCATAGAATCCTGGTGTTTTGAGTGTCCTTTGGTATTTTTCATCTTAACGTTTCAATTCAGATTTCTCATAGACGATATCAATTTGATTCGATCTTAGATCAATGGATGGGATGACTCGACAAATTATTCATGGCCGAGTATTTTCGACGACTGAATATAAATCCGTTCGATCTTCACTAATTCTTCAAGAGGTCAGATGTGACTTGGGCTTCAGGAGGTCGATCGTACACATGACCTTAGGAGGTTAAACGTATACATGGCTACAGGAGATTGGGAATCAACAGAAACGTGGGAGATCAATTATCTATTAGATCAACCTTTGAGGTTGAACTTCTTCAGATCAGTTACCTAAGTGAGGAGTATTTCGGACCTGAAAGGACTCGAAACAGGTGAAAAAAGAGAGCTGAAGTGTACCTCGACAATGTCCTTCCAACGCTAAAGTCAGAAATGGAAGAAGGTACGAAGGCAATAAAATGAACAAAAGAGAGTTTCAAAAGATTACTTGTCCCCTACCCCCATCTTTTTTTCTCTTACCTTTATACAGGGAATGAAGATCAAAGGACGTGCATTTATAGAAGGAAGACCAAAAAACATGTTTTCATGGAGGGAAGACCAGGGACGTGCTTGTAACTGCTGAGTTTCTTCATTTGACTAATGCTTCTAGTTAACTGTTGGCGTGATTTGTATAGACGTAAGTTGACTCGTATTTAATTTTGACTGAGTCAACTTCTGTTCACTTTGACTTCCATCTTAACTTAACTATTGATTGACCTTGCCACGCGATTGAGTCTACTTACACTATATCAATAGATAACTTTGAATAGTTGGGATACACTCAGCCTAGAGCTTGATGAAATCGATTGTAATGAATCTTATCATTTCCAGCTCTATCCCAGTGAAGTTGTTATGTATATTATTATTCAAGAGAGAGAGGAGGACCTTGTTCCTTAGAAATATATTATCACTCTGAAGCTCCATCTCCTAAGAAAAAGAACACAAGAATAATATGAGCAAGTTGTTGATTAGCTGGGAAACTCCACAAATGAAATTAGAATACGTTATCCTTACCCTTCTCTGCATGTACTCGATTTCAGCAAACAACAGTTCATTCTGAAACATGGAATTCAATGAATGTAAGTACTGCACAAGATATCGATATCAATTAAGGTAAAAAATGAACTATTAGATTTACCTTTTTGTTTCTTATTTTGCTGATACCTTTCTCCAATCTACTCTCAAGCTGTTTAAGATCCCTTAGGTTCATGGAGTGGAGGGATTCGCCCATCAGGTTCCTGTTAGATTAGAACCTCTTTTAAACGACAACTACCTTATTTCAAGGGACATTATTATGGCATATGCTTGCAGTAATTAACACCTGTTTGAAATTTGTATGCTGTTGATTTGTTGTCGTAGTTTCGATGCTTCTTGCTGGTAGTACTGAAAGTAGATGACGACGCATCAGAGCCATTAAATTGTATTAGGATACTTCTCTAGATCACTTTTAATCACTAGTTATATTGGGATATTGCATCTGTGTTACAATTGATATTGAGCCATGATCTCAGATTACCAAGGGGTCAAAAATATCTTCTATGTAGTTAAAGAGTTGCTTAGATTATTCTTGAACAATTAACGCAAAAAATTGTATTAGAATTTTTTGTAAATATTTTACTTTATCTGATAGAATTTATCTTGGAAGTAATAGTATTGTCTAATTTGGAGAGTCTTATCTATTCTTATCGTGCATTTACTGATATATCCAATAAATATAGATAAATCAAATAAAAATTGCTATCTGGTACATAAATAATGAGGGAAATTAGATCTTTTACGGGGAATACAATAACAACAATAACAATAAACTCTTATTCCATTCGGTGGGAAATCTTTTGAGGGGAAATGATCAATGAAATATGCTCGCTCCCGTTTATCCTTTCCTATTCACTGATTATCTATTTCAATAGATTTTGGATACATAAAAGCACATGCCACATTTTTTTTAGTCAGTGTAAAAATGCGATTATAGTTCTTGTTTATTTCTTCCCATAACATATATCTAATAATTTTAAGAAAAAAATAACAATGGAAAAAAGAGACAGAAAAAGAAAGGACACCAGACAAAGGAAGAGTTATATAAGATGAAGAAAAAAAAGATAAATTTCACAGAAAAAACAAACAAGAATAACATTCACATATATGGAGATTTTATTGCTCCTGTGTGAGTGTGAGATTAAACAAATATATCTAAAGCTATATAGATTTTTTTTTATTTAAATGCAACGATAATCTGTAGATTCTCATAATCTTGGAGACTTCTAAAAGTGTTAACTAATTTGTGCACATTTTTTCAAGAATTTGAATATGGATTATATAGTTAGTTAGTAGGCTTTTTTTTTTTTTTTCTCTTTTCTCCATGGTTTATTTAAAAAAGCAAGATCTTGTTCCACAAAGTTTGCCTCTCTATTATAAATATCTTGAAACAATTTTACTTTTGTGTGTCTTAATTGTGCTACTAATAGGTTATCCATTTTATTTAATTTGTTCTCTTAATTTGTTTAAAAGTATCATTACACACTATATAACTATTGACATCTGCAATTAGTCTTGGGACAAGAGGAGATGAGGATAACATTTGAATTAAGAACATGATGATATGCATGCATACATTAAAGTCATGTTTGTTAGCAATGTTGCAATTTCTATTCCATGCACCAACAGATTAATTTAAAGTGTTCTAGGTCAGAAAGTGTGTGCTTTAGTAAATGAATGTCAGAATAAGAAATTCATTACCTGAGCATTCGCTTCCGAAACAAACCCATCGTTGGTGGTATCTCTGCATGCTTTCTTGTACCTCTCAATAGTTGATTTCACACTGCATCCAGGATAAAATTTCGTTGTTATCAGGAGCTTTCTTCTGTTAAAAATCAGAAGTTCAAGTGCTTTTCTTAAATTAAATATCAGCAACCATTTAAAAATAGTTCTACACGAGGTATTTAACTTAAATGTTCTTCAGAAACATATTTATTATTTCACACCTTGTGTAAGCTATCTTTAAATGGGTGCTGATATATATTTCAGAGGCCACCATGCTTGCATAAGTGCTCTTCATACGAATGCCAAAACTATGTTTGAAAAGTACTTGTTTAAATTTAAGATGAAATTAATTTGCTCCGATCCATACTGAAAAAAACATTGAAATATATATGCACTAGTGTTAGATCCATAATTTGCTGAACCGATATTAAAATTAGAATTGGCCGGTTTTAAACCATAAGGCCATACCAGATAAATGAAATAGGAATAGAGAAAAAAAAATAGAAAGGAAGATAAAGATATTTAAGGTTCATTAAGACAGTGTTGGCTAAGATTTTCACCTAAATTCTATACATGAATGTCCTAAAATGATATGCATGATGCAAATTTTTAAGACCTGTAAATGTCTAATAAGTGGCACAAAAAGAAAATAATAATAATAATAAAAGTAATCGTTCAAATCATCCTCAGAGGACATGAACATATTCTCTAATTAATTACAAAAAAGCCTCAGTGATAGGATGTACAATCACTTAAAGACATATGTCCACTACTATAATGGTCAGAATTTTACTTAGAGATAATTAAATGATAGATGTTGTCAACTTATATTTTTCAATGAGAAAAATATATCTAACTGAGCAAATCACAACACCCACACATCTTTGAATTTTTTCTGAAAGAAACTTCGGCCACCAGGGCAGCTGGTTAAGCAATCAAGTTGGTAAAAAAAAAAGATTAAATATTAGTAATATAACTATATAGTTTAATATCTCGTGTGCAGTAAGCTGATCACAGAGACAATCCAGATCTTCAAATGTCTTGTCGTTTTGGGCATAAAGTTGAAATTTGAAGGTTGCAAGACATTGAGTACAGCGATCGATCCACGAGGTCCTTACACAGTCAAAAGTGACACAACCTCGGGACTGAGCACCCAAAGGTCTTATCAAATTTTAAAATGAATTAACTATCACTATCTGCCAAACTAAAATTTGACTCGGGGCCCAGCTTTTTTATTATAAAATCGTAAGATGCTGGTTCTTCAGTGTAAAATTGATTCGTTCGTCTTCAACTTCCTCTTCAGTTAATACTGAAAAAATAAATCATAAAAAATATTTATATCCAATGGAAGACTAACATGATAAGAGAAAAGAAGCTAATTCTCAGTACATCCAACGAAGAGAGAAATCACGTGAAAAGAAAAGAGCAGACGTTGCTAATAAATAAATAAAGCAGCATACTAGCTGCTCCTGTTTCCAAGGCCTCTTTCTTTTAATCCAACCTTAGTTTCCTCGAGAATGCCATTGGTTCTCGCAGCCACAGTGGCACTCGATCCCGAGACATGATTGGTCATTTTCTTCCAACAAGCCACTCTCTTTCCCCACAGTTCAATTAAGTGCCTCCATTCTTTAAGCCACAAACTCTTTGGGCTAGCTAGTTCTTCTTCCTCCTGATGCTTCAACTCCCTATTCTTTTTCCCCAAAAGAAACCTCATATCCCTTGCTTCTTTATACTCCCCATTCAAAGCTAACACACAGTACATCCATCCCACTGGCTCCCCAATCTTCTGCTCTGTCTCCTTACTGAACCCTTTTCTCTTAATTGCATTATTTTATGAAAAGATTCAATTGAACAAGAACCCTATCCCTCAGAAGAAGATTAACATTAATTCAACCTGTTGTAAAGATTGACTTGTGGCTTCTGTGACTGTGAGAGGTCCCTGGTCCTTTGGGCTATACGGAATGGACTAATCAGAGCGTGAGAGCACTCAAGACCTCATTTCATTCAGTCATGGGATTAGAGAAGAGGATCAGCAATCAACAACAAGAACTAAGAAGAGAGAGAGAGAGAGAGAGAGAGGAAATGTCAAAGACAGAGTGTGGGTGGATTGGAAGATAAGAGATGATACCAATAGAATCCACAACCACTCATCCAATAACAAGGATTGTATTTTCCCTTCAATCCCTCTTCCATATCCTAACTGCTGTTACTTAAATTCCACCTAACAAAGCTTTCAAAAGTAAGCAAAAAAGAGACAAAGAGCCTATAGGTGTGCAAACCCAGTACCCAACTTGGAGATCTAGCACAGACCTTTGCAGATCTCAACTCCAGAAACCAAAAACCATAAACATAGATTCGGCCATGTCTAAAGAAGCTTTGCTTGAACCTCTCCGTCGAACTATCAAGGGCGAGAAATATATATCGGCTGCAACCCTAGTAATTTTGCTGTCAAACTATTTGTCAAATTGGCTGAACGAGAAAACCATCCATCGGCACCTGCTGCTGGCATACTCGTAGAGGCGGCCGCGGCAGGAGAAGACGACAAGTGCGACCTCAGCATCGCACAGGAGCGACAACTCGTAGGCCTTCTTAAGTAGGCCGTTGCGGCGCTTGCAGAAGGTCACTTGCCGGCTGGTCGTGTTCTCGATCCGCTTGATCTCGATCTTCCCCCGGCCCATCCTCCCCACCGCTGCCACCGGTGGCTCCAGCTTACCGCCCTTTAACCCTAATAATCTAACATGAAAAAAAAATTGAAGAAATGAATCAAATTGAGCAAGAAAAAAATTTTCGATCGACGACTCAGGGGTAGAAACCCGGAACGAAAGTTTGACGAATCAAAATCGAGAGGAACTCAATAAAAATATCTCACCGATCTTGATCTGCTTTATGCTCCATGGGATGAATTATGAGTGATTATCAAGTGAGGCATATGGATTAGCATGAGCTTTCTAGGTGGCAGGATCATCATGAGAGAGAGAGAGAGAGAGAGAGAGATGAAAGGGACCTGGAGGGAGAGGAAAAAGAGTGGTCTCATCGTTGGGGTCTTTGAATGGGACGTTGTCACGTACGGGGCTCGTTGCAGATATCAATTAAGAATTTTTATTTATAATTTTGATTATTTATATATAATTATATTATATTATTCTATTTAATTTAAAATAATCAATAATTATCAAATAATAAAAAATATCTATCACATCAAGGATACATAATCCAAAATTTTATTATAAAGTATAAGATTTATAATCAATTATTCAGAATTTTTAAAAATTTCTTATATTAATGAATACTCAATTAATATCATTCAAAGTAATAGTAAAATATTAAACTACATTATAAATTAAAACCTTTAAATAAATAAATTTTTATTATATTATTTAAGATTCAATTAAATAATATAAATTATATTTTATTCTTCATAATTTTAATTATATGATTATTTTTTAATAATCATATAATTAAAATTATGTATGATAATTAAAATCAAATCCATCCAAAGAATTTTTAGTAAAATTTATAACAATCTTACTGCTCTAGCCGTAAAGGATTATTTAACATTCAATATGGAGTGTGGGACTAACTTTGATCATGGACCCAAAAGGAGAAAAAAATAATGGAGAGAAAAGACTAGAATGGAAGAGGGAGGAGGGAAAAAGAAATTTAAAAAGTTGTTTGTTTATTTATTTATTTATAGTAATCTAGGTGTCCTAATTAATCCTTCGTACTTTACTTGATTAATCCTAGAGGTAAGCCAACATTCTAAGGAATTATCCTCTTAGAAATTCTAACTTAATATTCTAAGAAGCTATTTTCAAAGGGTCTCAAACTTGAATGTTTTACTACTGTATATAATTTTATTATTAAATATTTTAATATTGCACTATGCCCATAATAATACCGACTTTAGGCATAGGCCATTAAGGCCTGCCTAAGCCCCAATAAAAATTGAGCATATTTCTTTAATAAAATTGGATCACAATGTTAAAAAATCTAAAGTCTAATTTTCTTTAGCCTATGGTCTATCTAAGGCTTGAGAAAAGTTTTTTTTTTTTTTTTTGGCTTAGAGCCTATTTAATTAAGACTTAAG
>JBAMHZ010000038.1:3371428-3392756 GCA_037177395.1 Alpinia galanga
TAATCCAATTCCTGAACTCCAGGGGACATATGCGCTATTTGATCAGCGTTAGATTCTGATCAAAATCTAATCGAATTATGACCACAAGTGGCCACAACTCTAGCGACTACAATTAAAGACTGCAGCAAGAACCCAATGGATTTATCATATCCAATCGATTTCATCAAGTGAACAATATTGGAGGGAGCAAAGGCATCAGTCAAGAACCGATCACAAGCTCCGTGCTATAGAACAGTACTGCTGGCTACTTCCATAGGCCAACAAAACTCGTCGCTACCTCCTTCACTCAACCACACACGTCTGGCACAGAAAATGCATCCTCGTCATGTCATAGGGACATAATCTCCTAGAGACATAATCTTATGGAGACATAGTCATGAAGACATGGTCACATACTAACTGGTCTTTATCTGTTGAACTAAGTATTTATTCAACTTTATATTTGTCCTGAGTTATTGTTTATTCGAGCTCAAGAGATCGATTTGTCAAATTAAACTGTGTCAAATTGAATTATATTGAGTTGAACTAAGTTGTATCGAATTGAGTTATACCGAATTGAGACAAGCTATACCAAAACGAACTGATTGATATCTGTTTTGTTACGATGAATAAGTGTCTTGGAAGAAATAGAATAGTCTTCTACAAAATAAGGTAGTGTTTGGGGACCGAAGACAAAGACAAGCTATAGGCAAGTGCATTTGAACTCTCCAAGATGTATTTTATCTTTTTTTTTTTTAATTAAGATATTTAAATTTCGTTTGATTAATTTTGAAGATAAACGATCTATCCAATTAAATTAAAGTACAATTTATGCCTATTTAAAGGTTTAGTTAGCATGATATAATGAGTTGAGATTAAAAATATAAAAAAATATTAGGTATAAATTAAATTTATAGAAAAGAGTTATTACATTAATTTGTTTTATCAAATACATATTCAAAATCTTCTCATTTATATTATTTTTAACAATTTAGAAAAAAATTTACCTTATCTTTCTATTTTAAATATTTTATTATTTTGATCATCCTTTTTTTTAATTTTAATGCCATTTTAAAATCTTTTAAAAATATTAAATATGTAAAATAGTATAATTGTTTTAAAAAGCGGGAAGTTTGTATTTTACAAACCTTTTGGGGTGAGATGAAATTTATCCTTTAAATAATTGAAACAGCGACTTCTCATAATCTGTTCTCTGCGGTGAACTGCCGACGAAAAACCCTAGCCAAAACCCCGTCGTTGATACTTGATCGATGGAATCCATGGATAAGCTTAAGCTGGGACTCCGAGCCCTCTTGCCGGAGTCGAACGCATCCTCCGGCTTCTCCTCTCCTGGTCAAACCGACGTTCTTGTTCGCCGTGCTCCCATCGGGTACTTGAATCGCTCAAAATTTTCTGTTCCTTGCCTTTTCAATTTTGGTTCTTAACATTTCGGAAATGGATTGCTTTTTATGTCTAATTTGCAATAGTCACTTTTGGTAGTTTGATATAGATTGTGTAGAACACAGAAATGGTTCATGTGTGATATCGGGAAAAATCAAAGCTTTTTTTTTTTATTCAATTCTAACAACAACGATAAATCATGCACAGGTCTGATGAAAGCGCAACTTTCTTTCTTACCCTATTTATTTAGAGTTTAGATGCATCAATACTGAATTTTCCAGGTAGATTATGGAGATTTTCGGTTATGGAGATTTTCGGTTAGAAAATAGCATGGTTATAGTTCTACGCCCCCCTTTTGTTTTCTTGGCGTTTGCAGACGCCTGCGCTAGCCTTTTGACCTCTATAGAAGCTTGATCGAAAATGTTACTGGTCCATTTTCCTTTGAACAGCATGATCCTCACAAGACGGCTTCTTCTATGTTAATTCATTATGTAGCTAATAAGCTCTTTGATTTTACTTTTTTTTTTTAAAATTGTTTTGCTATTGCTGAATTCTGACTTATTCTATCCCCTAAAGATATTTTTGGATCCTTTATGTGCCAAACAAGATCATACGCTGTCAATCTTCTTTTTCACTGTTACCTCATAGCCTCATATTGGTTGCTGCTCCTTTTGCATTAGCATGATCTCATGTTGTCGATTGGTTCTAAATCTACACATGCCATCATTGACCAAAAAGACACAGTGAGAATCAAATTGGACACAGAAGTGTTTCTCTTTTGAAAAGAAGAATTGGTTTCGTCAAAGCCTAACTTTCCCTCTCCATTTAGCTAGTGAAATTTTCTGCTTTCGACACGGCACATAAACTCGAGTATGACTTGTTATTTTATTTCCATTCTTCGCTTTGTTGAAAATGACTTCATGCAATAATGCATTTACCCTGCAAGAGTTTTGAAAAGAAATACTAGATGCAGATAACTTTTTCTTGAACTGAAACATCTATATTTTAGGAATTTATATTGGTTTAAGAAATATATCTATGAACTGCAATTCTATGCTCTGGAGTATGAGATCATTTTGCCAGTTTTTCGTAAAAAGGGAATTGAACGATACAGGAATTTAAGAACCAGAGTGGTACTTGTTAGTGAGTGCCCCTTTGCATTGGCTTGTCTTACTGCTTCATTGTTCATTGACTGCACTATCTAGTGTAATGCTTCTGGATGTAATTCAAGGTGTCCTTTTGCCATTTTAGGATTTCCTGGATCTAGTTAGGCTGTGCTCGATGGACCATGCCAGGCAGCATGACTTAGTTCAGTGGCAAACCAGGCCTAGCATCAGCTAAAAGCATAGTTGTTCTGTGTTATCTTGCCACATCATAATTTTTATCGAAAAAAAAATTATAAAAATAAAAAAAAAAGTACATAATGTTAAGTGTTATTGTTGTCTTAGTTTGTTAAATCTCTCGACTCATCGAAGTTGATGATTGGTTGTCTATGTTGCAACCTTTGATGTTATGAAAAGTGTTGGACATTGTCGGTTCGGCTTCAGCCGACAAAGTCAGCATATCATCCATGATGTGGTTGACATCTAAGAATCAGCACATGCAGTTGTAGGCATCTAGCCACTGTGACCCTTTGTTGTTGTTGCATTGTAAGCAATATAATCATGTCCTCATTGGCAATGCTGCCTTAGCTCCAGCCAAATAGCAAATTTGTGGAAATGTAGAACATTATAAGAATCTAAGGCTTGGGAGTGTAGAATGAGATATGAGAGCGGAGAGATCAGAGAATGACTACTGAAAGATGAGAGTGAAAGAATAAGAGAAAAGATGAGGAATTCAATCGGAATGCTTTCTCTTCTTTTGTTTCAAACATGTTGAACATTTGGAATAATTCTTTCTGCTGTGCTGTCTCGATTTCACGTAGGCAATAGATTGTCCATGACTCTCCCTTGTATTGCACTCTAATTCGATAAGCCTCTCAGACACAGTTCAACTAATAAGCAAAAGATGAATATGTTCGATCTTTCTTTTTTAATTCCATGAAGACTGATATCCTTGGCATGAACACTTTCAACTTCCTGTCTGTTTAAATTCGCAGGCGGGTGGTTTCTCTAGCGACCTGTAGTAAGATTTGTGCACTCAGCTTTGTCGTCGGAGTTATTGTTGGCTTCACGCTGAAGAGGCGCTTGAGGAACTGGGCGAAAAAGCTGCTCAAAGGATTGAAGGACGATTGAAGCTCACAAACGATCGATATGTTCTTCATAATCATGCATCCCTGCCCCATGATGTAGTACCTGCTAAATCACATTTACACATTTCACTTGAATGCTGAATGTTGTTGGATATTCAATGCCTTTAGTGATCATGATTGTGTTATTTTCTCCTCAGTTCTTCCTTTTATGCATCCCCTTTCAAATGCCTTGTATTGTGGCAATATCACAAAGGGTTTTGAACTAATTATAAATCGACTTGTGTCCATGTAAATCGATTATTATGAACTTTTTGGATATTTTTTAATTATATTCAAAAGAGTTTATTCGATTAAAAATTTTGACTGTAATTTATTTTATATTTTTTTATGTGAGAGTTTTTGTAGTGCAAGTTAAAAATTAGCCCGTCACTTGAACCATGGTCCAATTAACCTGCCCCGTTAAACGCCGGTTTGGTTCGACCAAATTTAACCGATCAACTTTCTCAATCTGACACGTGTAAGTTTCCCATGTCCTTTAGCTCCACGTCGGATCACCTCCTACGTGGCAATATCTATAAAATTTAATGAAAATAATAATAATAATAAGAATAAAGCCTCCTCGAATTCCACAATGCATTTTGATGGGTATATTTGATATTAATTTTTATCAACAATAATAACAATAATTAAATTTTATTATAGTAAATAGAAATCTTTCTACACTATTGAACTATATTTTTTGTTATATCATTATTTATACTTAAATAAATTTTATTTGTGTATATTTATCATACTTTTATATTACCTAATTAAAGTATTTTTGGTCGTTTAAATATATATTTGTATCATCTTAAACATGTCTTTCAAAAATTTTCTTCAGTAGTTGCAACTTTAACTTTCTCTCTAATATTCTCATTTTTTATTCTATCCATCTTCGTGTGCATACATATCTATTTTAATATCCTTATTTTTGCAATATTTATTTTCTACTTACGTACTCGAGTATAATTTTATTTTATATTATATTTGTTATGTTACAAGGAATAAAATAATTTTTAAATAAAAAATACATTATTTAAAAAATACATTGAGGTATTATTTTATCTTTTTTTTAAACAAAAACTATAATGAAGGGCCTTTTATTTTTTCGCCCCAAAATAAACTATATTTTTTAAATACCTCTAACGTCAAAATCACATGCAATTCACGTGGCTTTATTTATGCCTGAGAGAGGGTTGATTTAAAATTTTCAGTGCTTGAATTAATATTTCTAAATTTTAGAAGGCGTAATAAAAAATTTGATATTGCAAAGTGAAACGAGCTTTGTCTGCCACCAGCGGCCGGCGATCAGATCAGCTAACGACCACGCCGCAGTCACCACTCCGGAAAATCGTTGTCCATCGACCGTCTTCCGTTTCGAGATCGCATCCCAAGGCCGTCGACGAGTAGAGCTACATCGCCGTGCGCCGTCCTCATCTTTGGCTTTGAATCAGTAATGCCGCAGCGTCATTCCAGCGCTGCTGCTTTTGGCGGCGCCGGCGCACAATACGGCTGCTTCTGTTATCCATTAATTCGAGACAGAGGTGAAAGCTATTGTGTTTTGGTAACGCAGCTTATGCCGTACATTTCTCCTCTTCCTCCCTTCGTTTCGGAGCTCCAGCTCGTATTTTGCAGATCCCTTCTTTTTTTAGCTATTTTTGCCTCTATTGCAGATGGGAAAGAGTGATCCTTCCTCTCTCCAGAAGAAAATTTTCTTTTCCTCTTCTTCTCCACCTTCCCTCTTCTCCCTAAGGAGAAGGTGCTACGAGGGAGGGCGCCGGAGGAAGAATTGCACGAAATGCTGGAGAAGGCTGAGAGCAGTGCCTATTCATGGTGGTGGGCGAGCAACATCAGGACGAAGCAGTCGAAATGGCTCGAGAACAGCCTGCGAGGCTCGTACCCTAACCTTTTTCTTTATCGGATTTTTTTCCCGTATTTATGATTTCTGCTTTTACTTTTCCGATTAGAATTGTGTTATTGATCTAATTCTCTCATCTCTCAAGAACTGGTTAAATGTATTTCATGATACTTTTTGATCGATTCTGTTCTTGTTTTTCCAATTTGAATCATTTTTTTTCCTCGTTTGCAAGGATTGTTCTTCCTCACTTGAAATATTTCTAGATTGGAAAGCAAGCAATTTGGGTTCCATTTTGAAACAATTTCTCATATTCAATGGTAGAAACGTCATTCTGATGCTGACTTGCAAAAAATATGTGGTAGAATTCTGTCGAAAAGAAAGTCCAACCAAAAGAATGATGGCCATTGATAACTTTTTGGAATCAATTCTCTTGATGAAAGAACATCGATCAAAAGATTTTTTATGAATTGGCATGGTTATGCACCATTTTCTTTAGTTTTTCAAATCTTTGTGTCTTTTGGGAAAAGGAATTATCATTTTATGCACCTTATCAAACTCATTGGAACAAGGAGATCAATTCCATTAAATTTTCCCTTGATAAAGATGAGCTCTTGCTTGCCTCACCATCTTCATAAAGCTCTAAGGATCTGATTGCTTGAGAAGCTCATTGATCTAAGAAATAAACATGCAGTTTCCCACGAGTTACCGATTGAATCTCTATATACAGTTTATTCTTCAAAATTATTAATCCCTCGCTTCTATTGTGACAATCAAATGAACAATGTTTGAGAATGTAAGAGTACTATACTACTAAATTATTGCTCTGATGCCAGCGTACTATGTCGAAATGACATGGACAAATTGTCATACATTGTTTAATGGCTTGGCTTTTGTTTATCGTAAATTAGAAGAGCTATGGTGCTACATCAAAGATCATGTATATGTGTTCAAAATGAAAGCTCAAGATAGACTTTTACCTTATTTCTGTATGCCGTGATTGTTACTGCTCCAGAGTTCTTATATCAAACCGTCTCAACTAAATATTCCAAAACTATAATTTAAAACATTTCTAGCGATGAGCATTTGTCTCTGTGTCGGTAGTTTCTTAATGCTGAAAGTATTGACTGCAGAGATGGAGTACACAGTGACAAATATGCTTCAGGTTGTCGAGTCAGATGCTGATTCCTTTGCTAAAAAGGCAGAGTTGTATTTCAAGAGGAGGCCAGAATTGATAGGCTTTGTGGAAGATGCCCACAAAGCGTATAGAGCTTTGGCTGCAAGATTTGACCGTGTCTCTGGAGAACTACAAAAGGCCAACCACACGATTGCAACTCATTGTCCTGATCAGGTCCAATATGCCATGCTAGAGGAGGAGGAAGAAATTTGTCCAAAAGCAATTATCCCAATTGACCCAAGTAAAGTTAACAGGAGAACGGTTGATGGACTGATGAAGAAGAGAAGAGGAAGTGAATCATCCATAAAGGCAGATGAGACAATGGCCAAATCTCAGGTAGACGAAGTAAAGGCGCAGGGGGAGATAAAAAAGCTTCATGAAGGAATACTATTTCTGCAAGCTGAAAAACAATTCATCAAAAGCTCGTATGAGAATGGTATAGTCAAATATTGGGACACTGAGAAGCAAATCATGGATATGTATGATGAGATGTGTTGGTGGCGTGATGAGTTTAGTAGCAGTGAAGTCCTCAAAGATGTCGAAGAGCGTATAATAATCACAGAAAAAGCCCTTAAATCCTGTGAAGCTGTTATAGTTAGATTGCAGGAGCAGAGAAAGATATCATTGGAACAAGTGCAACTAGAATATGAGAGAATTAGAATCACTAAAGAAAACTTGAATGCTCTAAAGAGAGGCTGTTATCAAACTGAGATGGATATGATAGAGTTGGCTAGCGAAACAACAGAGATAAACTTCACTGCTGAAAACATGGCAAAAGAAATTAATTCTTTAAACAAGGCAAAGCTAGACCTGCAAGCCATAGAGGACAAGATCAAGGAATACTTTGAAACAAACACTGAAAGTTCCACTGCTGATATTATTGGAAACATAGATAAACTTGTTGACAAAGTTGCTGGATTGGAAGTTTCACTTTCATCACAGGTTGAACAAATAAATCAATTTATTTCTGTTAGTAATGAGCTTGAGAAAAATGTAAAGAACTTGGAAGAGGAGGAATTGATTCTAACCAAGGACTCACATGTATTGCCTGAAAGATTTAAGGAAGCCCAAGATGAGTTGAGCAAAGTTGAGGCGATTGGCAAAATTATCCAAGATGAAGAATCTAGTTTCTGTGAGAACACACTCGAAGCTTGTCGCAGCATCAATGCTATTTTAGAGAAGATTCTGCCTCCTGCACTCACAGAAATTGTTTGTGATGAAGTTGCATTCCCAGAGGAAGAGGAAGCCTCTTATGCTTGTAGCATTGAATCACATAGTGAGTGTAAGGATATAGAGGTAACTGAATTCCATGACGTCAAAGAAGATTTGGTAGAGATTGATGCAACTCATCCACTTGTTGAATTTCTAGAAGAATTTCTCCAGAAAAAGGATGATGCTTCACTCAAATATGCTTCAGAAATAGAGAACAAGAATGAAGATTACATCCGAGAGATGATGTCTCTGATAGGGGAACTAGTGAATGTCATTGCATCAAGAGATGAAGAAATCCACTTGCTGAGAGAACAAATGGCCTCTCTAAAGACCAGGCTTGATCTTTGGCAAGTTGCTTCATATGTTGACTCTTGTCACAGTGAGTTGATGACCTCAAACACTGCAACTATTGTGAAAGATTCTGAGATGTCTCATTCTACCCTGCAAAGAGATTCATCTGTCAGTGGCATTAGCGTAGAATGTGTCTATGAACAGAAGATAACTCAACCTACTGAAGAGAAGCTCAGGAAGGATGTTGATCATTTACTTGGCAAAAACTTAGAATTTTGGTTGAGATTCAGCACGACATACCACTATGTACAGAAGCTCAAAGCCAAGTATGCAGAGCTACAAGCTGATATCAATAAGCTGGATGCCAACGAGACAGAAGGCGGCAAAGCTTCTGATACCGACAATCAGATGGGCAATGCTGAGTCAGATTCAGTTTCCAAAAGACTGAATGAATTGAAGACTGAGTTCTTGCTATGGTCAGAGCAGAGCATGTTGTTGAGAGAAGAGCTGGAGAAGAGGTTCTTATCCCTCAACAACATGCAAGAGGAGATATCAAGTGTTGTGAGCAAAAGTTCATCATCTGAAGGAGCAATGTTTACTGCTCATGAAGCTGCGAGGTTACAAAGTGACGTGATGAACATGAAGCAGGTGAGCAGTAAGGCTTCAAGCCACCTGCTGGTGGGACTTGATCAAATCAAAGGGGTACAATCTGAGATCGAGAGGCAGTTGGCTAAGTTGTATGAAAACTTCCAAATATTTATATCACGAGGCAAACATGATCCAAACAAGGCAGGAGTACCACTGAGTGCCTTCCTTTATGGTTTCAAGCCCAAAAAATCATCGATATTTTCACGCATTCTACCTATTTTCCAGAAACAAAAGGCTAAAGCTCACAGTCAGGTAGGTCGAACACAATTTAAATTGCTTCCAACCGTAGCTAATTCCTAGCGCGTAAGGAATTTTTTTTAACAGGTCTAGGTAGATTCACTCATTTTGAGTTGGACGATGTGGATACCATCTCATGAAGGCTGTTCAGAGACAGATTCATCTCTTGCTGAAATGTGTGCCAAGGTTCGGATATTGAATCTCACATCGATGATCAATGAATCTTTGGAAGGATAAATGCATTTATCATTTGAACACTGATATTTCATTTACACTTTGTACCCGAATAAACCAGAAAAACTTTTCCTTCTCTATCAACATTATCCTTCATGATACCTGAACTATGCATTTCAATGCATAAAAATGCTCTCAAATTCCGAAAGCTTTCTCATGATGATTTTGTTTGAGCTTAAGAACAAAATAGAAATTGCTAATTCAGTGGATTATCTTTGTGTGCTTGTCCTAGAAAGATGGAGATCGAAATCTCATTCTTTTGATTGGAGAGATCTCATACATTTGCCATTTTAGTTTGCATTGCTTTTCCAGGAATGCTATTCATGCTCTGCCTCAAGTACCTTATGAAGTGTCTGTGAACAAGTTAATTTGATGTATTATTATAAGTAGAAGAAATTTAAGCAACATCCGTTGTAGTCTAGTTGGTTAGGATACTCGGCTCTCACCCGAGAGACCCGGGTTCGAGTCCCGGCAACGGAAATTGTTTTTTTGTCCGTTTAAATCGATTGAACCGGGTCATTCGAACCCGGCCGACCAAATCGAGTCTCAACCGTTCGAATACTGACAAAACGGGAGGAGCGGCGGGTCTTCTTCATCCAACGGCCACCATTTCGCTACCAGAACCTTCTCCTCTTTCGGCTATGAGAGACCATCAAGCTCAAGCAGATGTGCGTTCGCAGCCCTCCCAGTTTTTTGCCTCCCTCTGTTTCCTTCGGCGATTACGCTTCATCGTCGCTGTTCCCGAGACGGGGAAAATCGTGCGAGGACGCGGTGGCGAAGGCCAAGAGTAAGAAGCTCGGCGGACTCGTCGCCGAGGAGAACTGCGGCCCGTCGATGCTCCGCCTCGCATAAGTGAACTCCTATCTCGCTTAGATTTCGTGTTTCTGGGTTGATCCTAGAAGGACGCTCAGGTCGTTTCTGTGTTATCATCTCGATTTTATCACCAAAATCGTCATATTCAAATTGCCGGGGAAGCCTGGAAACATACAGCGCCTTCTTAATTTAGTCCCACATGCGTTGTTTGCCTATAAACCGAAATATTTATTCTTGACGTGGTGGACAATCTTCAATTACTCTGATTCTATGGTGGTTCTTGTGTCTATCTGACATTCAAAATTATTTTATTCTTTTTGTGTTTAAAAATTAGCTGCATTTTCGAAAATAGGGTAAAATCATACGAAGCCGAGAAGAACTGCAGCCGGTCGATGCGCCGCTTCACATAAGTTGCCTACTTTAGTCCCACATCTGGTGCTTGCACGATAAAGGAAGCCTGTATTTTTGAGCCGGTGGACGTTCTAGGCACGACCTTACTTGAACAGGATCTGTTCTATAGGATCGTACAACTGTATCCTTGAGTGTTAAGGAGACAGGCAACACAATCTGGATGATGACCTATGGACTCGAGATCAGAGCGTGATTAACGGTTCAGATTCTCTGGGATCGATGGCTGTAGAGGATCGTTCTCAGCGGATCTCTATGCCTGCTGAGGTGGTCTCGAGTCTGTCTGACAGACCCCACAACTATTTTATTTTTTGTTTGCAAAAAATAAGTTGAATTTTAATAATTCAACAGATAATGAAGCTAAGGGAGCGTTTGGTTTAGGGAAAATTTTCTATTTTCTGGAAAACGGACAGTCGTTTTTTATTTTTTAAAAAAATATAAAAAAAAATTTCTAGAAAATAAATGTGGAAAATGCCAACCAAACAGTGTTTTTCAAAAAACGGAACTCAAAAAATAGAAAACGATTAAAAGTCATTTTCCGTTTTCCAAAAAATAAAAAATTTTTTGATTACCAAACGCCCCTAAGTAACGCATGAAATTATATAATAATTTTATTTTTAATAAATTGAAAATGAAAATCATTACATAAAAAAATTAAATCTGAGGAAAGCAGCTAAAATTGTAGCGTCGCCAGGGGCCCAGGGCCCCATCAAGTGACGACGGGTCTTCTTCATCCAACGATCACCACGTCGCTACTAGAACCTCCTCCTCTTTCGTCTATAAAAGGAGGAGCTTTCTCTGTTCTCTCGCCCCTCACTCTGTCGCTCTTCTTCGTTCCGTTAACGGGGGATTGTAGCTGTTGCCTACATGGGGAAATCGTACCCGGCGGTGAGCGAGGAGTACAAGGCCGCGGGGCGGACTGGTCACCGAGAAGAACTGCGTCCCGTTGATGCTCCGCCTCGCGTAAGTGAATCCGATCTCTCTTTGATTTCGTGTTTTTTTTGGGTAGATCTGGTGAAGGACGGTCGGATCGTTGTTGTTCCAGGTGGCACTCGGCTGGGACGTACGACGTGGGATCGAAGACCGGGGGACTGCTCGGGACCATGAGGTACTCGTCGGAGCTCGCCCACGGCGCCAATAACGGACTTGATATCGCCGTAAGGCTCTTGCAGTCCATCAAGGAGCAGTTTCCCACTTTGACCTATGCTGATTTCTATCAGGTGCGTTCCTCATCTTACGATCTCACTTTTATCTTACTTGCATCGTATTCTGGTACATTTTTGTTTTTTTTTGTTTTTGTTTGATATCAGCTTGCTGGAGTCGTGGCCGTGGAGATCACTGGAGGACCTGATATTCCGTTCCATCCCAGGAGGGAGGTATGATGATCCCGATCTTACTTTACATTTTATTATATGAAAATTTTGTAAAATTATCTGATCATATATTTCGGATTTGAAAAAGTAAGGCACCAATAGGTAGGACACATGTCTCCGTTTGTGATTTTTGTGCTTATGGTCATTATTTGTCGATCGCCTTGTGTCATTTCTCCAGTGTATTTTACTGTTTGGTTTCATTCACGGTTAACAAAGTGAGATATGCCATTATTCGGGCCAAACCGAATAGTAAACATGTGTTAAGCGGGCTGACCCATGGTCTAGCATTGACTTATACATACTTGGACTGATGCAGAACGTGTTCGGGCCTGTGCTGGGTGGCATTGTGCTTGCCCTTGCTTCAAGTTCAACCCAGCCTGCTCCCAGGTTTTGCTGGGACCTTATCGGACTTCCTGTTGGCATAGCCCTTTGTTGGGCCAGGCACAGCTTGTGTTGGCCATAGTCTAAGCCCTTTCGTCAGACCTGGTGCTTGAGCCCTTGCTGGATTGGGTTCCCACAACATGCGCGGGTTTAGCTGCCCCAGCTGACGGTCTAGTCTAGGCAGCGTTGGCACCATATATACATTATCTTTTTTGGCTATTAGTCCCTTTTAGAAGTCAGATCATGACTTCTGTTACTTTGTGACAAGTAAATGTTTCTTGAAATAACAAAAACTGTAATGAATAAAAATCCAAAGTACCTCTGCTTCACACATTTAGACTTAAAATGAAATATTATTTCATTCGTTTTGATTCCATAATGTATTCAATTCAACCAAATTATCGTTTATTTCCTTTCCAAACAGGTGGACATGGTGTGGGAGATGAAGTTTAAGCGTACAATAAAGTGATGTTATTTCATTTGTTTTGATTCCATATAAGTAAACAACATAAAAGAAATAGCCCTTTTCCCGTTTCCTTTAAGATGTTTCATTTTCCTCTCATTTCATGGAAACATTTAAGTTTAACATAATCAGTATCTGAAGGTTAGAAATGTTATCATATGTAACTCATCCGTGAATACCCATGAGCACCTTCGTTATCTACCGCTTGATTTTTAGGTTTTAAGGATTGTACTATAGTGCATAAACAATCAAACGGTGGATAATGAAGGTGTTCATGGGTGCTCATAAATGAGTTTTATAGGGTAACATTTCTCATCTGAAGGTTAGGCTTCATAAGAGACGCATGAAAAATAAGCTATAAAATTTGAATAGTTAAATATGACAAGTAGGAATGTCATTTGAAACAAGTGCACTATTACTGTGCAGACTGCAAACAAGTAAAAAGGGCAGTCCAGTGCACGAAATTCCCATCATGCGGGGTCCCAGAGAAAGATCTATTATACGCAGTCTTACCTTGCTTTTTTTGCAAGAGCTATTTTCAGGATTTGAACCCGTGACCCCTGTCACGAAGCAACAACTTTAACGTTGCCCCAAGATTCCCCTTCTGACTGCAAACAAAAGGTAAATCTCTCTTACTAGCTTTGCCTTCAAATGCCATAGATTCATTACCTAAGCTTATTAACTAGTTCTTCTCTAAATTATTTATGTAATTAGTTGCAGGAAGCGTACTCGATGTTTTAAAGGTCATTGTTACCTCCTCCAGGAGCTCCTGTCTCCTGTACTAAATCTCAATCTTCACAACAATTTTCTAATCAAGTTATCATTAGTATTTACAGATTGGACTGATTTTTTTTTTTATGTTAGTATCATTAGTTGTTCCTCATGATCCTTCCCTTTGTGATTGACTTGCTATTTTATTTTGTTAAGCAATTTTGACGAAGTGTTAAAATGTTTTATCTTAAGACAATTATGCCTTTATTGGCCTGTTTATCAAAACTTTCACATAACTTTTTTTTTTCTTTTGTAATTATGTCAAACTTTTGTACTACTTGATGTCTGTATAATTTTTCTTGAAGCCAGATCTCGTGTTGACATATATAGTAGTCTCTTTTTATATATATATAGGAGAACCACCTGTTGAAGGCTGCCTTCCTGATGCTACCAAGGGTATGTTACATACCCAAAATGCCAGTCTATAAGTACTTGTAGTCACAATTCTTTGTAGTTTGATCATAGATTTTCCTTTTCAGCTGGCGAAATACCGTTAGTATTATCAGAGTATTTCCATTTTTCATTGGCGCAGCAATGCATTCAGAAAAGGCATACATGGAAGAAAGTGTAACTGTATTATCAGAGTATTGTTTATTTCAAAAGCTTGCCACTTGTTTGTGTTTCTTGACTGCCATCTCTAGATTCCTTCTGCCTACTGAAAATTGTTAATTTTTTCATCAAAATTCTGTAGGTTCTGATAGCCTCAGGGAAGTATTTGGGCACATGGGCCTCAGTGATCAGGACATTGTTGCACTGTCTGGTGGTCACACATTGGTAACCTTTCTTTCTGATGATTATCTTCGTTGTCACATATCCACCTTATTGTCTTCTATTTTTGAACTATGTCTCAATTCATGCAGGGAAGGTGCCAGAGCTTGGACATCCAATCCTCTAATCTTCGACAACTCTTACTTCATTTAAGCTTGTTAAGTACTACTGAGAAAGCAACTCCTACTTCATTCATGCATTTTGTTTCTGGCAGGGAACTCCTAAGTGGAGAAAAAGAAGGCCTTCTCCAGCTGCCTTCTGATAAGGCCTTCCTAAAAGATCATGTATTCCACCCTCTCGTCGAAAATATGCTGCTGTTTGTATTCTGTTACCTCAAACTACAATTATTTTCATTTTTGTTGATTGTTCAATACCTTTTTTATTTCTGGATCTTGTCTGAGGACGAGGATGCTTTCTTTGCTGACCATGCAGAAGCTCACTTGAATCTTTCGGAATTAGGGTATGCAAATACGCGTTCTAGGTAGTCTCTGCACACAAGCAATTTGATAAAGCAACCTAAACCACTGTTCTTTTATCGAATCACAGGTTTGCTGAGGCTTGAGGAATGAACATGGTTTCTAGTAGAATCATGGGGAACATTTTACAGTAAGGTTCTATGGTTTTTGCCCACCTTTTCCCTCCATTTTTATGTCGATTTTGGCAGCAGCGGAGGGCTTAGTTGAATTGGTTTTTATTATCGGTCTATGACCATTTCTTCAATTCATTAAATGCGCACTTCTTATTTGTGCTTCAATGCGCATGGTTTTGTCAATTGCTTTTTATCTGGCACACACCTTTTATTTCATTCCAGCATTTCAATTCCGATATATTCTGCAAACAACAACAAAGTTGTGAGTCCCAACTATGTGAATTCACCTTCGTGTTTTATATCCTTACCTACAGACGCTTCGAGTCTGTAGCTGGTTTTTTAGAAATGGATGGTTATTGATAAAAATGAAGCATTTTACATTATCATATTTGATTCAGCTTATACGGTGGGCATGTAACAGTAGTCTCTTTCACGAGGAACAATTAAATTGTGCGAGAATTATATATATATAATGTATTGATCACCTTCTCCTGTGCAACTGTACGTGACCCACAGTATTCATCCTTGTCTGATCGCAAAATCAATCTTTGACTGTCAAATTCCGACTGAATTGTGATCAGAATTTAGCCACAGTCAGGCTGGCATCGAAGTCCGGCCTGACAACGGTCGGAACCCAATCGATTCCAGCCGTGATCGACGGCACTAGTATCCCCTTATGATTCAAGGGTTGAGCTATAGTTTTGTTGCTGTCGACGTCGAAGAAATCAACTGCTGATTGCCGAAGACGCACACACGAGCGCAGGGAATGAGCGCTTAGGGATCACTTTTATATATATATAGATATATATGAGAAATATTATGCTACATAACTCATCCGTGAGTACTTATTTTATCCATCATCTGATCGAATGAGCACTGTAACTCAATTCTTGAACCTAGACCTAGCAAATCTAGACACGAAAATATGATACAAACACGATCTGCTTTTTTTGTGTCTGGATCGTACATTTTTAGATTTGTGTCTATTTCGTGTCTATCCGTTAAAAACATAAAAATTTCATGTTGGATTAATGTCTTATCTCATGACCCATTAGATTCGTTAGACTCGTTTACTATTTTTTTACTTAAAAAAATCTATACATGAAAAAGAAAGTTAAAAGTACAGTATAGTCTTTTATGCTCAGTCTCCTATATGTTTTCGTATACTTATGGATTGTAAGAATTGTTAATTTTTTTTAAGCTCGTTTGCTTAAGTTATTACATTATCGTGTACTTATGGATCTTTTTATGCCTATTGGTTTGGATTATGTCTAGTAATATATTTTATACTTTATTTAAATTATTGCATTTTCGTGTAATTATGAGCTTTTTTGTATCTATTGGCTCGGATCATGTCTTGCAATCCATTTTATACACATTTTTCGTGTCTAACAGATCGTGTCGTGTCTATTCAAAACTAAGTGATTCGTATTCGGATTGAATCCATTGACACGAAAAATTAAATGGATCGGATACGGATTAATATTTTTGGATCGTGTCTAGACACGGACGATGGATAATAGTGATGCTCATGGATGAGTTGTGTAGCATAACATTTCTATATATATATAGAGAGAGAGGAGAATGTTATCTTACACAACCCATTTGTGAATACCCTTAAGCACTTCCCTTATCCACTGTTCGATCGGGTAAGCATTATAACTCAATTTTTGAACCCTAAGGGATTGGACGGTGGATAATAGAGGTGCTCATGGATAAGTTGTGTAGGATAACATTTATATATATATAAAGAAATATCATTTTATATAATTTATTCGTGAGTGTCTTCGTTATCTACTGTCCGATCTCCTTAGATTCAAGGATTGAACTATAGTATACAAACGACCAGACGGTGAACAATGAAGGCGCTCACAAATATTCACGGATAAATTGTACAGGAAAATATTACTATATATACAGAGAGAAGAATATTATCCTACATAATTTATCTGTGAGCATCTGTGAATATCTACATTATCTATCATTTGATCGCTTAAGTATTATAATCCAATCCTTAGACCTAAAAGGATTGAATGATAGATAATGAATGCGCCACAAATGCTCACGCATTAATTGTACAAAACAAAATATATATATATATATATACACATGCAATTCATACGTGAGTATCTCCATTATTCATTGTTCAATCCATTTGAGTTCAAAGATTATGTTATAATAATGCATAAGCAATTGGACGATGAATAACAAAGATATTCACGAATAAAATAGAGGATATTAAAAATGTATTCGAATATGATACTTTATCAAACCCAAATTATTTTTAATATTTAATTATTGTATACTTTTCATGATATATATAATTTTATTTTATCCCCCAAAAAATAACATATACTTTGAAAATTTTAACTTAAAATTAATATTTAAATAATTATTATGGACAAAATTATAGAGAGTTGTTTTACTCAATCTCAAACTTAAAATAGTTAGAACAATAATCAACTGCTAATTATTCAACTATCCAATTTTTTTAAATCATTTCTATCCAAAATTCAGAGTAAAAGGATATTTTATTTTCACTATTTATTAACATGCTCTCAAATAAGCTAGTAAATAATCAAATGTGCTCCCAAACTCATACTCAACTCCATAAATAATTTATAAATAAAAACATTTATAATTTTATTTTAAATAAAATAAAATACCTCTACTTTTTATTACTCACACTTTATCAAAGTGCTTTAGCGAACCACGGTGCTGCGCCGTCAGAGCTAACTCTCCTCGACGGCCCAATTTTCATGCTGTTCGAGGCCGTCCGATGAGGCGATCGAACGGAGAGGATGGAAACCCTAGGCATACTTCGTGCCCGCGAATCTCTATAAAATGCCCCGCCAGTAGAGCCACGCCCGCGCATCGATCGGGCCTGGAGACGGCGTCAGATCTACTCCGGATCTCACAGGTCAGCTTTCTCGCTTCTCTCAGCTCTCTTCCGTGTTTTTCCGTCTAGTTTTCTTTCCTCTTTTGCGTTGTTGGATCGTCGATGTGGTCTTGTTCTTGCGCCTCTCAGTCTTATCGACGATTGATCTGAGTGGGGTTTTTATTTTCTTCGATTCGAAAATTAGCTTTTTAGCTTTCTTTTTAAGAACTAGGAGTCAAATCGACGTTTTTTCATTGGTTTTCCTACTCGATCTAACTTCTTTTATCCTGTAAATCCTCCAGTGGATTTTAGAAGTTTGATTCTGCACTTATTTGTTTAGATTTATGTTAATTTTGAGCCTCGATGCCTTACGATTTGATTTTTCTCCTTGCTGTTCTTGTGAAGGAATTCTGGATCGGATTGTTAGTTGATATTTTTTCGGTTCGTGTAGTTGTATAATCGGCTCCGGCAGGTTTCATGGGGAAAGAGAAGGTTCATATCAACATCGTGGTCATCGGCCATGTCGACTCAGGGAAGTCGACAACCACCGGCCATCTCATCTACAAGCTCGGCGGCATCGACAAGCGCGTGATTGAGCGGTTCGAAAAGGAGGCCGCTGAGATGAACAAGAGGTCGTTCAAGTATGCCTGGGTGCTCGACAAGCTCAAGGCCGAGCGTGAGAGGGGAATCACCATCGACATTGCACTCTGGAAATTCGAGACCACCAAATACTACTGCACGGTCATCGACGCCCCCGGCCACCGCGACTTCATCAAGAACATGATCACCGGAACCTCCCAGGCGGACTGCGCTGTTCTCATAATCGATTCCACCACCGGCGGCTTCGAAGCCGGCATCTCCAAGGACGGCCAGACCCGCGAGCATGCTCTGCTTGCATTTACTCTCGGAGTCAAACAGATGATTTGCTGCTGTAACAAGGTAAAAAATCATGGATCCTTCTTCTACGCTGCTGCCATTGAGCTCGATCGATCTCTAACATGGTATAACATTACATTTCAGATGGATGCGACGACGCCAAAGTACTCCAAGGCGCGATACGATGAAATCGTGAAGGAGGTTTCTTCTTACCTGAAGAAGGTCGGATACAACCCGGACAAGATCCCCTTCGTTCCCATCTCCGGCTTTGAGGGCGACAACATGATCGAGAGGTCCACCAACCTCGACTGGTACAAGGGCCCGACGCTGCTCGACGCTCTGGACTTGATCACCGAGCCGAAGAGGCCCACGGACAAGCCCCTCCGGCTTCCTCTTCAGGATGTGTACAAGATCGGAGGCATCGGCACCGTGCCAGTTGGTCGCGTCGAGACTGGTGTTCTAAAGCCTGGCATGGTCGTCACCTTCGGCCCTACTGGCCTCACGACCGAAGTCAAGTCGGTCGAGATGCACCATGAAGCTCTCCAGGAAGCTCTCCCCGGCGACAATGTCGGCTTCAACGTGAAAAATGTCGCCGTCAAGGATCTGAAGAGAGGTTTCGTCGCATCGAATTCTAAGGATGACCCTGCTAAGGAGGCTGCCAACTTCACTTCTCAGGTCATCATCATGAACCATCCTGGTCAGATTGGCAACGGCTACGCCCCGGTTCTCGATTGCCACACCTCCCACATCGCCGTCAAGTTTGCCGAGATTCTAACGAAGATCGACAGGCGATCGGGCAAGGAGCTCGAGAAGGAGCCCAAGTTCCTTAAGAACGGCGACGCCGGCTTCGTGAAGATGATCCCCACCAAGCCCATGGTCGTGGAGACATTCTCCGAGTACCCTCCTCTCGGCCGTTTCGCCGTCCGCGACATGCGCCAGACTGTGGCTGTCGGTGTCATCAAGAGTGTGGAGAAGAAGGATCCTACCGGTGCCAAGATTACCAAAGCCGCTGCCAAGAAGAAGTGAATCTTCTTGTTGCAAGCTAAGCGAAGAACAAGTAGTATTTGGATGCTGCATCATCGTTCGGTCTTTGTTGATTTTTGTTGCTGGTCAGTGAGGTTGGATCTTTGTTGGCTTCAGGAGTTTTTAGGTTTGTGCTGCTCCTGGGCTCTTCCGAGTACCTGTGCATCGTCTTAAGCTGCTTTAGTAGTTTAATGGTATCCATGGTGTGCTTTAGGGTTGTGTCAACTTTTTTTTTTAAATCTCTTTATCTCAATTTTATCCAGTTTCTTAGATCTCAAGCTAAAGTAATTCGAGTGGTACCGTGATACGGTTCAGCAAAAAAAAAAAAAATAAGATGATGTTCTAAGTTAATGGAATTATCAAAAGGTGTTATATAATTTCTGATGACAATATAATTTAATCTCTGAATTTTATAGGACATTAATATTGTCAAATTACAGTTATGGCTGAATTGGTCTATTGGCATTTCTTACAAGAGGGATTTCCGTCTCAGTTTATAGCATGGATCATGGAGTATGTCACCACTCCATCATTTTTGTTGGAGGCACATTTGGCATATTCAGTAGTATCAGAGGGTTACAATAAAGGGATCTTTTATCCCCTTATTTGTTTGGTATATGTACTACGATCTTAAGGAGGTAACTACATTAATGCATAGGAGTACCGGGGTTTAGATTTCATCCGCAATGCAACTATCTTGGCTTAGTACACCTAGCTTATGTGGATGACATACTTCTCCTTTGTAGAGGGGATGTGAGTGAAAGCATTGCCCAAGTGTTTGTATGAATTTGGTGCTACAACAAAGCTTCGGGTGAATCGACTGAAGTCCTACATTTATTTAGCAAGAGTTGATATCACTACACACAGGAGCTACTATCTATTATGGGTTTTCAAGAGGGCAACATGTCTTTCTGTTATCTTAATATTCTACTAACAGTTGAGCGCCTATAGATATCTAATAATACCCCACTTCTAAACTCGTTGACAGATCAGATTGTGTCATGACCCAAAAAGATATTGTTATACATGTGCTAGATAGAGCTCATTACTTCTATACTGCATGGGGTGGAGTGTTTTTGGCTTACAATCCTACCGCTACCGCAGGGAGTTATAGATAATATCTATACTATCGGTAAATCCTTTATGTCGATAGCGAAACAATCTCCAATTACATGGAAGGATATATGTCTACCGAAGGAAGAGGAAGGTGCGAGATTACGGGACTTAAGGGCGTGAAATTTGGCTCTGCTAACTAAGATGCTTTAGAGGATACAATGTAAGGTTGATACACTATAGATTAAATGTATGCATCACAAGTACCAGAGATGAACAGATGTTTGAAGCTAGGAGGTGAATTATTCAAATTCTCCACTGTTTAAGAGACTACTACATATACGAGACTTGATCTTGGCTAAGGGGTGACACTGAAGGATGCTGGAAGGCAACTTGAGGGATGGTTTGCATGGGATGGTAGGGTGGCTAGTGTATATAATTTTTGTCAAACCTACTCAACCTAGGTAGGCATGGGCAAGAACGGTATGGAAGTCCTATCTTCAACCGAGTTATGTGATTACATGCTGGATGCTAGCAAGGAGGAGTCTTTCAACTAGAGACAAACTAGAATATTTAGAGGATCAACTGTGTAATTTTTGTGAGCAAGTAATGGAGAAATAGAAGCATATATTCTTTAAATGTCTATAAATTCAAGAGTTATAGCAAAT
>JBAMHZ010000038.1:3392856-3411417 GCA_037177395.1 Alpinia galanga
AAATACTAGCTCTTTCATCATTTAAGTTTGCATTAACTTAGTTGGTGACCGACAAAATTAAAATGCTAATTTCATTATTCTCTCTCTCTCTCTCTTTTAAATTCTGTCCTCTCCTCTCAAATAGCCGACAAAAAAGAAGAGAGGTGATATATGCACAAATGGTCAACAATAAGTTGCAATAATTATAAATCATAATTATTATAAAAAAATGTGTTTTAATAATTAACAAAAAAAAAGAGAATGTTTTTATCCTTTTCTAGTCTCATTTTCGCCCAATTTTGCCGATGGATACAAACGAATCTCACTCTATAAGGATGAATCCCTCCCTCTTTCATTAAAAGCAGACTCACCTTTTCTCCCCAAGGAAACAATATAAATGAAAAAATATTCAATACTCTATCAAGAAATCAGAGTTTGATCATTTTAAAGCATAATTAAATTTTAAGCTCAACAAAACAAAGAATAAATTTATAGACAAATAAAAGCGGCGTGTTATTATTGATGAATAATTATATTAATCGAGATGTAAAGTAAACAAACGTGAATAAATTTTAAGCACAGCAAAATAGAGAATAAATTTAATATGTTATCATTCATGAAAAATAATTTAGGATTTGAAAAATATTTTAAAATTGTCTAAAACTATGATCTTGCCTCTTTTTTTTTTTTTTTTGATAATTCAAATATCCAGCTCTTGATTCAACTAAGTATTCAACAATCAGACTAATCCTGAAGATAATCTAAATATTTAACTATTGTAATTTGACTAATCTTGAAGACAAATGATTCAATTCTGCAAACAAAAAAATCATTAAACTTCAAAATGAATCTGAAAAATACAGATGAATCCTAACGAATGACCTAACATCACCAGTAATTCTAACACCACAAACATATGATATGCCCTGCATGATTCTAGAATTCTAATTACATGAGAAATCATCCCACCTCCTCTAATCATACTTCTTTAGTTAGTGCCTGTATGTATAGCTAGATAAGATTTTAACAAATCAATTAGAATAAAAAATTAAACTTGTCTCCGCCTTATTGATTTTATAATAAATAAGCTCGGACACCATTTAGTTCGGCTTGCCCTGGCAAGAGGGTACACCATTCAATCAATAAGAAAGCCGTAGACTTCGGAACTCTCTTTATATGCAAACCCCCTCAGTTTCCTAAATCCATACCATGTTTTGTAGGAAACCAGAACAGCAGTGACCGCCACAAGTATATCATGTTGAAAAAGATTTGGCTCTTATTTCAGCTTGAAATTGATCATATGATGCCCTATACAGTACTAACCATTCCTGTTTGGACTTTCGAGCAACTAAACAATGTAAGGTTGCTAGTTTAACCCAAGTCCTTTGTTTCAACTTTTTGCAACATGGACTCCTTCAATGGGAGATCACAGTGTTGGCCTTTGGTTGAAATGTCATGATTAAGTCGTCATCTTCGCCGGGTTGTACTGATAATTCTCCAACGAGGTAAACATGAAATTGCCTGTGAATATAGCTTCCTTGTCTGTCCATTTGGGTCACGTATAGTGAGATCAGGAATCATTGCCAATGGATGCATTGCCTAGAGATCAAGTTACTAATTTTGAGTGAGTTGCGATACCTGTCAACAGTAGACAAGTTGATTCCCTGCGGGCGTATCTAGCCATGGCCTAGAATTGAAAAACATCGCCAAGACATCTCAGTAGTAGTAGAAAAGTACAGTTTCATTGCTGCTCATATCACGTATCATAAGGGAAACCAAATTAAGAACATGCCTGGACAGCAGCTGTCGCAGCCGCATCATTCAATGTTTTAGAACCATCTTCAGAGAAAACATTTCTGAAATGACAATAGTATCAGCTTTTGCCAGACATGGAACTCATCGAAGAGATATTATGCGTGTCAAAAATACCTCTAGAAGACCAAGTCGAGTATTAATGTACTCCTATTAGTTATTAGTTATTACTATGCTTCCAGATCCTTTCTGCCTACTGAGCCCAATGGAATACAAAAATCATCAATTAAATAATCAAGTGACTTGCCATACAGGGAGTAAGCGATGGCTGATAGTTACCATGAAATCCCTTGTACTTTTCCAATTTGAGTGAAAACATGTAAAAACAAGCTTTCAATAGATTACATTCCAAACTTCCCAATTACTGGAAGGCGTACAAGACTAACTAGCAATTAAATGAATCGCAGACTTTGAGTTTTTCAAATTCGAGAAGCAATCCTCTATCTAATGTTAATCGTAAGGAAAAGAAACATATAACCACACAATCAAGATGCAACTAAAAATTGCATCCATATAAGCCTCTTATATGGCAGCAGAGACGACCAGCCTGCATGGGCTTCCGTCAAGTATTAAGCAGACTGAACAATCTCTAGCTCGTTAAAGTCCACATCACCAAGTAACACTGATTTGATTAAACCAGTTTTAGCAAATAAACAATAAATAAGCATATTAAACATATTAATTTTCTTTTCTATGGAATATATCAGTTGGATATCATACATTGTTATGTGCTTAATACGTGAAAATAACAAATTTGTTTGAATTTGTTATGTGCTTTTGTATCACATGGATTACTTAGTTTCATATGCAAAAACATTAGGAATTCGTTTTGACTAAATTAATGGCTTATGCAGTGACCACATCACATACTACTGTCACCACCACATCACATACTACTGTCACCATCCTTGCGTGTAATTGCAGCTAAAAATTTATGACTAAACCACAAATTCTCTCAACTGAGATTAGTCTTCCACCTAGCCCCAGGGCTTGCTCGGACGGCCAGCGCAGCCGTGTTAAAGTCCGAAAGGGTAAGGGGTCGATTCCTGGGTTTCACCGCCAGGCTACTGATGACTCTGCATTTATGCGCTAGCCGCCCTGGGTTCCTGATTTACCCCCTCCACACGTAGGGGCAGCGGTGGGGGGCCGCTAATGTGGCAGTTCCACATTTTTTGAGATTAGTCTTCCACCTGAGGAGCAAAAATATAAACTAGCAAGTTGCTATGGGATGCTTATGATGGATGCTTATGATATTGTCCACTCTATTTAAACTTTTATCTAAGAATTCACCGTAGACATTTTTTTTTAGATTAGCATAAGGTATCCGAACCTTCAGCCTGACTAATCTTAGAGATAGCCAGTCCTGTCCCACGGATTCTTCGGGGTCGCAAGAACCCCAGCAGATCTTCATCGACCACTAGAATACAACAGAAAGCACTTGTGTAGGCAGCCTCAACAGCTGTTGCATCCATGGTTTGTCATCCCATCTGCAGGATATAACTGGGGATCAAACTCTAGGTTCCTGGGCCGAATTGGACGCCTTACTGCTGCACCGTAACCCTAGGAGCCACCCTAGCCATTTTATGACCCTACAATACACCGCTTCATCTTATTAAAAAGTCTTTAATCAATGAATTCTTTTTAGTCATTATACTGGCATAAGCATCATAATTAATCTGACTTGTAAACTTCACAAGCAAAGGGGTTTATTGATGCATTTCTCTTTCAAAAATTTTGAAATCCTTAAATCACCAGACTTAAAACTTGCACATATTTTTCTGCCACTCCAAATTCTTTCTGTTAGATATCAAGGAGGTAATACCTGATTAAAGCTTTTGAGCGTTTTCAAATTTTGCCAAGACATATCACTGGACTGAAAACTTGTAAACATTTCTCTGCCAATCCAAATTCTTATCCAGGAGGCGAAACCCTAATTAAAGCTTTTTCAAATTTTGCCAAGACATAAGTAGTCAGTGAATCCGCTTGTGTTGATGCTTCAAGTTGTATCTTCCGGATTCCAATTATAATCTTCATAACATTCATCTTTAGTTCTTGGGCTTACTATCTTACCTTGTCAAATAATTAAGAAAGCATTTTGTTAATATTCCCCTGATAAGAGTAAACGTTAGTTAATGATCAATAGTTTGCTTTCTGATTTGATGTGGATATTTCACCAGTTCAGGCTGATAACAGGGTTCTCACTGGTCCCACATGCAGGCACTTAGTAAACAAATATCTTTAAGCCCTGTTCCTGGAATGACTAATAATAACCACTTTTTATCCAATAACAAATATGTATAAGATGTGGATATCTAACAGTAGAACATAAAGAAAAAATAAGTCCCATTGATCACCTTTCTTCTTATCCATGATCCACTTATGGAAACAAAATGCAAAGATTAACATGTTACCTCCATATGGAAGTAGCAAGATCATCTAGTTTAGCATCTGGAACCATTGCAGCATCATATGTGACTATATTTCCATAAAATATCTTCTCCAGGTCCTTCATCCATTTTGTCAGTAACAAGTTGACCTACATTCGAGCAGGACAAGAAAAATATATTATCAATCCACAGACAGGAAATTCATTCAGATATTTTGGTAACATTATCACACTTGGATCACTTTCCTATAATTTAAGTGTATATATTACTGCTGGTCCTAATTGAAATGGCCAAATAGGCACATAAAATCAAGCATAATCTCTTTTGGCAGCAGTCTATGTTGGTTTAACATCCCCTATAAGCAAATGCAACTAATTTTTTCAGTGCTACCCTTCATTTTAACTGAGTTGGAAAGACATATATAGCGCATTGTCTTAATAAGGATTCAGTGACTGGTTCTTGTTTCATTTTTCTTATTTAAATGCAACCTTTTTAGCATTTAAGAACACAGTAATAGAGTTCTGCAAGAATAATATAAAGACGGTAAACAACCTCCTTTAAAATCCACATGGCTTCTTCACAACAAATCAGTACTTGTCAACATAATAAAAAAACAATAAGAAAGTACCTTATTCACTAGTTTGATCTCTAACAAAACTCAGATGGCATTTTTTTCAGAATACAAGCAAATACACAGCTATTTGTATTTTTTTCACCTTTTATCTAGTTTGAACTTTTTTCTGTATGAATTTTGACAGAATCCATTAGATATATATCAAGACATTCTATTGCTCATTATAACAGTACAACATAGAAATGAAAGCTTGAATCAAATGAAAATTTCATTTGACTATATTTTGGTGGGAAATTGTCAAAAAGATATCACTAAATTATCTCGTACTGGGAACAAGGACAACTAACCCCAGCCTTGAAAACTCTTAACTCCAGATCGTGATTGTAAAGCTCATACAAGTGTTGCCCAAATTCTGTTCCATCCTTCCCCTCTTCCTTCAAGCGGCGTAAGACGAGCCACATGTGAAGCACAAGTAAGGAAAATGTAGTTTTAAATGTTTTCTCCAAGTGAAAGACTGCATAAATTTTGAAAATATATGTCCAATCAGTTTATCACAGGTTCAGATCCATAAATAGGTTCCCATAATAACTATATAGCTTATCTCAGAAGGTGCATTGTCTGACATAGCTGATCACAGAATGAAGGCCAAAGAAGATAAGCAGTTGCTCAACTTACGAGAAGTAACGGTAACAGGGTAGAAACAATTGGTAGGTTTATGTAAAGTGGGAAGTATGAAAGACACTCAATCACATTTTATTTTGAGATGGTTACACTAACAGAAGAGATTACTATGTAAAGTCAAAATCTGCAATGCTATAACAGAAACTGCTTCTCCCAGAGATAAATAAATATTACAATGCTCATATAAAATGATATCTTTCATCATGGATTAGAAAACACTAGCAAAAGCAGCACAAGGAATGCCACCTCCATTATGATAATCTGGTTGGTAACTTTGTGCAAAAAATGATTACAACTATTTTTTTAATGCAATTCATCAAATTAAAATATTGCATACTTTCATACAAAGAAGAGATATATGGAAGTTTCATATCATAATGAACACGTCATTGTCAACATTTGACAGCCTAAAAAAGAGTACACTAGTTTGTTCTTAATTGATATCACTTGCTCAAAAGAGACAACACAGACATAAGTTGGATGAGCATTCAGGAGGTTTAACTTATCAGTAAGTTTTCATGTCAACTCATCAAGTTCAAAAGAAGCATGTGAATATTTACATGAGTATTGAGATGATAATCCTAAGTAATATCAGAAGTATAGAGAGTGTGACTCTACGATAACAATAACAATCAAGTCTTATCCCACCAGGTGAGGTCGGCTATATAGATCCTTTTATCCCATTGGACTCTATTTCCCACTATATCATCATCTAAATAAATTTTATCTTATTTTATTGTTGCTAATCAAGTTTTTTTTGTCTTCCTCTTCTACATTTGATGTGTATATTTATCATACTTTCACATCGCCTAACTAGAATATTTATTGGTCGTCTAAATACATATCCGTACCACCTTAAATGTGTTTCTCGAAATTTTTCTTCAATAGATGTAACTCCGACTTTCTCTCTAATACTCTCATTTCTTATTCTGTCCATTCTCGTATGTCCATATATCCATTTTAACATCCTCATCTCTACAACTCTCATCTTCCTCTCATGTGCTCGAGTCGTAGCACAACATTCAGCTTCATATAACATTGCAGGTCTAATTGTCATTTTGTAAAACTTCCTTTAAGTTTTAGAGGCACTTTACAATCACATAAAACATCCGACGCTCTCCTCCATTTCAACTAACTTGCTTGTATTCTATGTAAAACATCTCTCTCAATTCCTCCATCGTCTTGCAAAAATGATCTTAAATATTTAAAACTTTCAATTCTTGACAACTCGTTATCTCCTATCTTAACACTTGTTTCATTATGTTTAATATTGATAAATTTAAACTCCATATATTTTGTCTTTACCCTACTAAGTCTAAAATTTTTCACTTCTAATGTTTCTCGCCAGGATTCTAATTTGGCATTTACTATTTCACGTATTTTATCTACTAAAACAATATCATCTGCAAACAATATGCACCACAGTGTAAATCTACAATCAAATAAACCACTTGTTTATGATGCACCATGAACAAATAGTGCCGCCAAACACAAACTCTCAACAAAAGATAAACTGTGAGTAATTTTATTGAAAAGTGAAAATTTTATTGACTCAAAAGGTAAATCTATACAAGGGATCCTAATCCCTTTTATAAACTGGGACTACGACAGGATCTTTGTAAAAAGACCATTAGGTTATCCTAAAAAAAATCTAATGACTTATTAAAATGCTCAAAAAAAAATCTAATGACTAACTAAAAGCCCTAACAACATTAGTTCTATGGGCCAAGTGCTTATAAGACATGAAGTGATCCTATGAAAGGAATTATAAGAATGATATGTAACTTCTAAATCAAATATAGCAAGTTAAAGAAGCTAACAGGAACATACATGCAACTGTTTGCAATAGATTATCTGTTTGACAATATTCATTTAGTCAAAACAAAATAGCATGGAGAAAAACAAATGAGGATGAAGGCAGCACACCATCACAAATAGCAGATTTGTCGACTTGAGAAATGATTCGTTGATAAACTATTTTTGCTCCTCTGATGGATTCGCTCTGTTTGCTATAGAACAACAGCACCTTCAGTATTATATGCTTGATGCCCTCAAATGAAGGTTGTTCTACTCTCAATGGAGAGCTTGGAGGTAACGACAATGAGCATGGCCTAGACCAGAACAGAGAATTAAGTCTAACCTGTTAAAACAAGTTAGCATTCAGGACCTAGATGATATTATTGTCACAGAAAAGAAAGAAATTCGATGTTTATATACAATGATGAACAATAAGAGTAAAAGAATAAAATATGTAAACTTAGCCAGATCCATGCAGATTTTTGTAAACTTAAGTACAGTTTTAATATTAACTCATAAAATGAAGTGAGCACTTCAACAGAAGCATAAATTCTGAAGTTGTATTTAGAGCCCAAGTCAGTGAGAGGCCAGCTTAAGTTTGTGGTATTAAGTCACCCAAACAACAGCCCTGAAGAGATTTGTAACTATGCATTAATGAAATAAGTAGGATTGAGCTGCGTTCCAGTGCTAGGGCTTTGGAACTGAATATAGACCTCTTAGCAAACTACACAAGTCAAAATAAACCATGTTTTTGGGGACATTTCTTAAAGATAAGGATTACAAAATATCAGTCCAATGTAAAGAATGAATCTCAAGTATTCAACCTCTATTTGTAAGTTGGAGAAGCTAGAAATGGATTTTCATTCCTTATGATCCTTTAAAGTGATATCTTTAGGATCTAGTTAAGGTGCGTACAGTGGCTAAGGCTAAGATAGCAGCATAGGTTGATCGAATCCAGAAATCCAAACGTATAAGGCGATTTGCCAAGTGCTAAAAGCTCGTAAACAAGTTTTACCTATTTCAGCACCTAAAGGACGAATTTATAGAATCGACAACGCTCTTACATCTCATTTCTCCCTTTTCTCCCCCAATCCACTGCCTTCCCTGAACTTGTTCCTATTTGAAAACCTTTGTAGAAACTAAGAAACAGCAAAAGCACACAGCGACCCCAATTGAGACAAACAAAGACCAGAGGCGGATAGCAAAAAAAAACTTGGGACTTCCGCGTCTGCGATTACCTCTTGCTCGTTAAAAAGGCGGTTTGGGGGTGAAGAAGAGGTTGGAATTGCGGCAGTCGGAGCGGTGATAACCGTAGAGCAGCTCCGATGGAAGCGGCGAGCAAACGGAGAAGCTCCACCTCCTCGTGCGTCTGCGGCGAGTTGGGAAGCAGCTCTTCCGCATCTCACCAAAAGCCTCGCCATGATGCGACACAGAATCAAGTGGCTTTCAAAATAAATAGTGATTGATCTCCGCCGCAAACCTTGGCAAAATTTTCATGGCGATCGATAGCGGCGATGGCACTTCCACAACCGTTGGATCGTAGTAACTGCTGAAGGAATACGACAAGAGCTTTTTTTTAAAATAAAGTTCCATTTTACTCTTATACTTTAATATTTTTCTAAATACTCCCAATGAATTTACTATTGACATTTTCTTTCACTTTTATAAGTGTTGTCGTTTTGTAGAGTTGGTGTAGATTATTTTTTTTATTTAAAGATTCTAAGTGATATTTAAAAATTAAATTCTATTTTCACTGTACAACTTAAACATTAGACCTTAAAATTTAAACATTTGATCATAAAAATCTTTTAACGCTGAGCAAAGGCCCTGATAATCTTGATCCAGAATCGACTCTGATTTAGCATAAAGTTTTACCTATTACATTTACATGAATGTTAATAAGAACAATTTAATTAAGACTCAAAGACAATTATAAAAGATTTGTAGACTAAAGTGCCGCAGCAGCAGAGTGCTACAACTTTACAGTTCCAAAGGAGGGATTTTTTTTTTTTTAGCTCACAGAGTTAGTTATGTATAAAAATTTATCTAGAATGAAGATTAATTTCTAAAAAATTTATCATCTTAAACTATCAAAGATCACTTGTATTTTTCAATTAAACTTCTAATTTATGTAAGAGCAAGGAGTCACTAATACTAGTCCCCCACGAGATGGTCTATTAGTTAATACAGTATAGATTTACTATAAAGAGTGTAAGGATCTATTCTTATGAAGTTTTAAACTTCTTATTCAGGCTAAAAAACCTCTCGTTGTATTGATCAACCAATCAAGAGGCATATCTTCCCCATAAATTTATGCTGAGGACAAGTATAATCAACTTTTACCACAGGCGGTCACTAATACTAGGGTTCACATTCAAAGGAAAAAACCAAATAAGCCCAAACTGGGGGAAATAAGTCAACACACACTGCATCCAATAGATACGACCGACCGTCCTAAACAAATCTTTGTACAATACGAAGGTTTCCCTCAGCGCCAACATCTTTAACAATTTGCTACGTCTCACATATTTGGATCGATGGAAGAAACATTACAAAGAGCAGCAGCAGCAACAACAACGACAACAATCAAATCTCATCTCGCGAATAACAACCGACGAGCAACAACAAAGAGGAAAATCTCTCAGGGTTTCCATGGTGCAGGTGGTGGTGGGGGATTGGGAAACATCGGCGGAACTGATAAAAACATAGTGTTCTTGTCGATTCCAGTTCTCTCCCCAGACAAGGCCACCAGGGCAGCGACCAATCCAGCATTGCCTGCCAGTGTTGGCTCCGTGTAGTTGCGGTTAGTCCGAACGTCTTTGAACCCGTCGTGCTTATCAGGCCCCGCGACCATTGCACCGGTGATCGTGTTCGGATTTGCCTTCTTGGAGTCCCTCCATTTCCACCCTCCTTTGCAGTTGTACCGCACCCCGTTGTTCTTTGGAATCGATGCTCCTCTATGATGAACATGCTTAGGATAGTCGGAGCCAAATCCTACGACGTAGCTCATGTGGTGTGGATTTCTACCCAGAATGTAATCGATCTGGAAATGTAGAGGAACTGCAGTTCAGTTTTAATTATATCTCGAAATACTACGATTAGTGAACGATAGCAGAAGCTAAATGCATCGAAGTAGCGAACCTGAGTGCGAGCAAAGTCACGTAAGGCACCAGCAGGGTAGAAGTCAGGACCACAATACCATCCTGGAGTATCAGCTGTTTTGAGATAATCACTGTAAAGCGTTGCGAGAAATGCTGCATTGACTACATGCTGAAGGGCCAATGGATTTCCATGATTTAGTTCGATCAAACCACCTGCACAGCACAAACACAATCTCGAGAAATTCTAGGAGGAAAGAAAAAGGCATAAATGGATCGATCGCAAAACTCTAACCTTTGGTGCGATTGAAGGATTTGAAAACTGGCAGATATGTGCACATGATGTTGGCGGTTTGTTTATGAAAAGTTCTCAGTATTTCTTCATAAGGGTAACCTGGGCTCAGGAACAGCCTCAATCTACTAAGTAGTACCTATGGAGATTAAAAAAAAAACAACAATTTATTACAATGTCGTTCTAAGATCAATCTACTCGATAGAGATTGGTCGTTTCACAATGAAGACAAATCTCGAGTGTTTCTCAAAAGTATGGGATATGTTTATAAAGAAGCCAATATCTAATAACTCAAATGGATCTGTGAGCTCCTACGCAATTTAATGTATGTGAACAAGATACTATGACTACATGGTGGAAAACTAGATTACTCAAAACTTATATGTGGATCCAAGTTTCTGATATTGTTATTTCTGAAAAATGCACATATATAATCAAACAGGGATATCGAGCAAACTCGAGTTAAACTGTCAATGTCCTAGTGTCGGTATTTTGGGCACTTAAGGGTAGATTAAGGCCTAAGTACAAGAGGTGGAAAATGATGCAAGTGAAAGCATAAGATGAAAAACAAGTAAAGGATATTGACCTTTTTCTTCGAGTGTGGATGTGGAAGAAGAAATTTTTTTTTTCAAGTATCAAACTGTTATGCTATCTTTTTTGTTTTCGTAAACTATTCATATACCAACTTCTTATCAATCTCCCTTCTAACCATCTACAAAACCCTGGAGTATTGAAAACCACCCACAGACCGCATTGCCTCCATTCTTCTTCGACAATGCCTTGTTTCTAGCATCTTCAATATCATTCTTCCCGCAATCACATACCACAAGGACATCACCCCTTAAGTAAAGATGCCATTAGGGCGTATGTATAATTTAACTTCTAACTTTGCTCCCAAATACTCCGAGATCAGCTTAATTTTCCATTCCAAACAGAACAACATGAAGGAAAATTTAAACTATATCCATTTATGCTACTTCCTATTCTTCCTACGTTTTCTACATGCATACTTCCATCCTTTAAACTAAAATGTGCCTACGAATAAAACAAGAACTCATTTTCTTTGATTATGGTGCTAAGATCATAAGTTTTTGCTGCTAGAATAAACTTCCACATAGCAGACGCAAGGAACAGATCCAATTGATGCACAGCTCATTTTAAGCCTATGAATAATGTATGAAAGTGGTATTGAATTCTTTTCAAAGAAGCATAAATAATAGAATTGTCACCCACTTGAGCACCAGGAAGCTTGTTGTCCCAGTTCAAAATTCCATACTGAGGACCGCCCCGAAATGCCCCAGCTCGTTGAGCCAGTTTGGGATCAGTCGACACCAAAAGGCACGACGTATTGCCCGTTGCAAGGTACATCCATGCTCCACCCCAGATAAGTTCATCAAAGTTACTGGTTGAATTGTAGGAGGTTGCATCCCACTGTCCAGTGTATATGTTCTTATGTCTGATGTCTTTGGATGCAAACTTCCAAAGAGTAGAGGCGCCATGGACGAGCTTCTGGGAGTAGGCGCTGTCATCCTTGAAGACAATGGAGGCGGCAGCCAAAGCAGCCGCCGTCTCAGCCATGAGATCAGAGCACTTATCGCGACAGATAGCAACCGACCGCGGGTAGTCAATGTCCTCTGGCCTCATCCAACAGTAGTGGTCATTTGCCTTTGTTCCTCCTGAAGACGAACCTTGCCCAACCTGCAAAAACTTGGAGATTTTCAGCAACTCATTTAAGGTTCATTCATCAAAAAAAAAAATCCCCTTTACCTCTGCCACAATGTTATCGGTTGTGTCCGCTGAAGAATTAAAGGTTTTGAGCAGGTAATCGACGCCCCATCTTATAATCTCCTTGACATGGTGAAGCTCTCCAGCGGCCTCGTACTTGGCACCGTATTCGATGACGCTCCAACTGAGCATGGTCATGGCGAAGGAAGCGGGGAAGGTAAACTTGATGGCGTCACCAGCGTCGTAGAATCCCCCGACGAGATTCTTCCTGTATGATTGGTCGGAGAGGCCATCCCTCATCCCGGAGTTCCCCCTCCAGGAAACATTGTTGTGCTTGGGAATCGGTCCCGCTGAAGAAGAAATTGCGGGGAAAAAAAAAGAACGTTTTTGCCGTCAAAACCCAAGAAAAAAAGTTGTTTCCGGCGAGAGCGTCGCCAGGAAGAGAATAATGAAGACTCACATCGCTGGGCGTTGAAGAACATAAGGGCCTTGTGGAGGGCGAGAGTGTAGTTATCCGGCGGAGGCTCAGGGCGGTGGTGCCGGGGGACAGTCTTGACGATGACAGCACTGAGTCCGGCTAGCGCAGCGGTCACGACAACGGCTCCGGCAATCCATAGGAAGAGCTTGTGGCTAACGAGGACGCAACCGAGGTCGACGTACTTCTTATTCTTCCCTCGGCTCCCTGGCGCCGCGAGGAGCCAACTCTGCTGGGTCTCGTCCAGCTGCCGCGACGTCATCGACAGCGCCCCGCGGTCGAAATCGAGGTCGCGGCTGCGGTCGTCGTCGGTGGCGCGGTCAGTGTGCAACTTCAGCGGCCCGCCCCAGGGGTTGCGGACGTACATGCTCATCTTTCCGGCGGCGCCTAGCCCAAGACAGGACCTTTCTCTGCTCTCTCTCCCCCACTCCTTGCCTGCAACACCAGCGAGACCGCCAAAATCCGTTTGAAAGCACGGGACGAAGAGAGGAAGAAAAAAACAGCGAAAGGCGAGGTCTTTATGCAGGTTTTGCCATCGATTTACCAGTTGGCCAGCTGGAACAGTAACCTCGGAAGTCGAGAGGAAACTAAAGGAATTCGAGGAATGGGAAAAGGGAAGTTTTTTTAGGGAAAATAACGCTCATCTTTTTCAAAGACATCAAAAGGAGGGCAACGTCTTTTTTTTTTATTTTCTTTATCCTAAATGCAACTCAATAATGTTAAATAAATCTTTATTCATAATTTAATCTTGCACCACCTTAAATAATGGGCTCATTTATTATCAAAATAATTTAAAATATAAAATAGACATTTTAGTTTCATTAAAATATTTTAATAATATAATAAAATTTTAAAGAAGTTTTCACACATATAATCGATTATTGGCTATAACATGCAAATCAATTTTCAATATAATCTCCTATAAAAACTTAAATAATTAGAATATTCTTTATGGATATATTGGCCAAACATTCATAACAAATCATTTTCGATAATTATAACACCAATTAACAACAACAACGCAACAACGGCCACCACTTCACCACCTAACTGTCAACCTCAATTTCTATCTCATGATGCAAACGTCAAACTCACCGATCTCCCCGCCAAAGTCGCCGGCCAGCACCGCCTGCTCCTCCTCTCGCGGTGCAGATTTAACCGGACGACGTGTGAAGCAACGCAAGCTTTCCCACCGATGTTCGCGTTCCACACTACTCTCTTCGCACTATAAAAGAACACCCCATTCGCCTCCTACACCCACACTCTTCGATCTCCTCCTCTCCTTAATTCTTACTATAGAGGTTCGTCGATGGCCTGTTCGATGTCGGCAGCGGCTCTGTTGATGCTGTCGATGAGTCTTCTCCTTGCTGGAGTTCGCCCGGAGGACCCTTATCTCTACTTCACCTGGAACGTCTCCTATGGCACCATCGCTCCCCTCGGCGTCCCCCAGCAGGCAATTCTCATCAACGGCGAGTTCCCTGGCCCCAACATCAACTCCACCACCAACAATAACGTAATCGTCAGCGTCTTCAACAACCTCGACGAGCCCCTCCTCTTCACTTGGTCCGTTTACACTTCTCTGTTTTCCCTTTTTTTTCCCCGGCGATATCGAGCTCGCTGTGTTTCTTAATCGCCCGGTTCTTGATCGTGAACAGGAACGGGATTCAGAACCGGAAGATGGCGTGGCAAGATGGTGTGGCTGGGACCAATTGCCCGATCCTTCCGGGGAAAAACTTCACGTACCATTTCCAGGTGAAGGACCAGATTGGTAGCTTCGTCTACTTCCCCTCGCTCGGGATGCAAAAGGCGGCAGGCGCCTTTGGCGGCCTCCGCGTGAACAGTCGCCTCCTCATCCCGGTGCCTTTCGATGATCCCGCCGACGACTACACCGTCCTCATCGGCGACTGGTACACCAAGAGCCACAAGATCCTGGAGAAGACTCTCGACGCAGGGAACTCCATCGGTCGCCCCGCCGGCGTCCTCATCAACGGCCACTCCGGCAAGGACGCCTCGGGCAACGACGATCCGCCGCTCTTCTTTATGGAGGCCGGCAAGACCTACCGCTACCGCATCTGCAACGTCGGATTGAAGGTGACATTAAATTTCCGGATCCAATCGCACTCGATGCTATTGGTGGAGATGGACGGATCCCACACGGTGCAGAACAAGTACGACGCCCTCGACGTCCACGTCGGCCAATGCCTCTCCGTCCTGGTCACCGCCGACCAAACTCCCGGCGACTACTACATGGCGGCCTCCTCGAGGTTCACCAAGTACAGCATCTCCGCCACCGGAATCATCCGCTACAACGGCTCTAACACCCCGCCGTCGAAGGACATCCCGCCTGCGCCGGAAGGTTGGGCGTGGTCGTTCAACCAATGGAGGTCCTTCCGGTGGAACCTCACAGCCAGCGCCGCCCGCCCCAACCCGCAGGGCTCCTACCACTACGGCAGCATCAACATCACCCGCACCATAAAGCTAGTCAGCTCCACCGGGAAGGTCGACGGGAAGCGGCGGTACGCGCTCAACGCGGTGTCGCACGAGGACACCGCCACCCCGCTCAAGCTCGCCGAATACTTCGGCATCGCCGGCAAGGTGTTCCAGTACGACATCATCGGCGACGAGCCGCCGCAGGATACCACCCTCATCAAAATCGCGCCTAATGTATTGAACATGACGTTCCGGACGTTCGTGGAGGTGGTGTTCGAGAACCCGGAGAGGACGACACAGGCGTACCACATCGACGGCTACGCCTTCTTCCCCGCGGGGATGGGGCACGGGTCGTGGACGCCGGAAAGCAGGAGGCAGTACAACAACCTGGACGCGGTGAGTAGGCACACGATACAGGTGTACCAGAGATCCTGGTCGGCGGTCCTAATGACGTTCGACAACGCCGGGATGTGGAACCTGAGGTCGGAGCTATGGGATCGGCGGTACCTCGGGCAGCAGCTCTACTTCACAATCCAGTCGCCGGAGAGGTCGCTGAGAGACGAGTACAACATCCCGGACAACGCGCTGCTTTGCGGCGACGTCATCGGCCTGCCGAAGCCGCCACCCTACGTCTAACGGTTCCGACGAGGCTTGATTAATTAAGTAGTATTTAATTGATAAGAAAATTAATTAATTACTAGGGTGATTTTATTATTTTACGAATGTTTTTTTTTTAAATCTATTTATTATTTTCCTTTACGTTCAGTTCCTTGTTTGCGAATGTTCCTCAAATTAAATCAAATCTCTTGATTTTATATATAAAAATATATATTTCATTCTTAAATTGCAGCAATTGATAAAAGAATGATTTTATAGATTAATATTTTATAATTATTAAATTATGAGGATAATATATATTTACAATTACAAAAAAAAAATGAACATCCTTAAACAACCATAAGAAGTAATATAAAGAATTAACCTTTTAGAAATGATGTTTGGGCAAAAATCAAATGAACTTCCCACCCACGTTTAATTAATGATGAATCACCATATAGATACTCTCTTTTTTTTTAGTAAAAAAATGTCAAATAGACATTTTTTTTATCCTGAAAATATTATTATTTTAAGCGTTGTAAAATGATTTTGATAAAATATAAATAATTTTAATCAAATTAGTAAAGAATATTCGAATATAATAGTACTCAAGATTTATAGTTTCGAGTTCAAAATTTTATAATTTAGAGTTTAGTTATAATATTGTAACGGTTATTAAATAGTCACTATACATTGTAACAGTTGTTGAATAACTATTATACGACTTAAGATTTATTTACTACAACAGTGCTAAAATAAAAGATATTTTTGAAGCGTCCTTTTAGCTAAATTAAATATAAAAAAATTGACCTCCTTTATACCTAATTTGAAAGATTTTTATTTTATTTTTATTTTTATTTGACGGGGTCAGTAATTGTTCATGACTTGACTCATTCAAGACGATGGAGTCAGCCCAACCAAAGTCTCATCTGGTCTAGTTACAACGCAGTGGACTGACCTTTATACCTCGACAGTATGTCTTCTATGTCTCGGTAAGAGATCAACTCTTATGTTTCTATCTCGGTAAGAGACCAGCTTATGCTTATGCCTCGGTAGCAAGTCTCTCCTGTCTCGGAAAGAGATCAACTCTTATGTTTCTATCTCGGCAAGAGACCAGTTTATACTTATGCCTCAGCAGCAGACCTCTCCTGTCTCGGGAAGAGACTAACTCTTATATTTTTGTCTCCGCAGTAGACCTGCCTCTTTTTATATCCATATATTTCAGTCAGGGTCTTGTCAGATCTTATACGGCTCGACAACTAAGGATTTCCACCTTACCTGCATATCTGATAAGGACGAGGTATGAGATCTTTATTACCTATTGTCCCCAACATTTATGGAGAAATGTCCCCTCACCAATGGTGCATTAATGAGGATATGACATTCTATACTCCTCGCCACTATCACAGCATGTTACTGTCAGAGCGTGTCCCCATACGGACATCGATTATCTGGTCCCTATATATATGGAATCATCAGCATAGAAGTAAAGGATTCTGATTCCTTCCAATCACTTCTCCATTCATCTCATTTTCTCATCACTGACTTAGCATCGGAGTGATATCGCCGGAGCTCCTCCGGTGTCCCCTTTGGCTTTTTTTTATTCTATTTCAGGCACTCTTCCCAGATCCAATCTCTGCACGCGTGAACCGGCTCCCTTCTCCCTTGGGATCATTCGGCCAGCAACATTATTTTTGCCCATAAAATCGTTTGACAGACGTTCATGAACGCACCTTGGTAATCAAAAGAACTTAGATATCTGCAGTGGGCCTATATTGTACAATAGATTTTCAATTCATTCCGGTTAAAATCTAAGAAGAAAAATTTTGGCAAAATTATTATTATATACTTAAAGATCTAAATTTGAATCGAAATAGAAAAAAAAAATTTATATACAGTAGATTTTTCTTCGAAATCTCAGGTTAATAAAACTTTGTACGCCAAAATTTACAACATGGCAGTGTGATCTCTGCTGAAATGATAACCTTCTAACACAATTCAAACACCAAATTAAATGGAGATTCTTCGGTCATTGTGCTATGCATGTTCCTGTTTTTACCCCATTATTCCTGAATATCATCACTTTCTTCTTAGAGCCTTTGAACAAATCACTAGAACTAATCTTCCACAGTGAAGAAAAAGCACAACAAAAATCAATATTCCACTTCAATACATGTAGAGGCTAGTATTTATCAGATTTCTGAGTCAGTTTATTACAGCAATAAGTACACAGATTTAATTAAAGGCTTAATTGTAAGGGAATAATAGGTCATAGTATCAGAAACGGGAGCTTTTGCTGGCTAGCTGCAGCTTAAACAAAGATTAGTGCTCTAAATTAAAACCACCTATATAAACTATGCAATAACATGATATCTATCAGATATTGCAACGATCAAGACGACAGCAGATTCTCCAGGGATAACATAAAATCTTTTTAGTAAATTTTTCACGATACATGTACAGCAAAACATCTACTGAATCTGAATGCTTACATTATCCAACAGAAAACCGAGATTTGTATGAAATTGACAGCGAATTTACTTACTGCTGGGTTCATGAAAGGCGGTACACATTTTTAAAATGAATGATTGGTGCCATTGAAACATTCTCCCTTGCACGCTCTTCGACTAGCAGTTTGCCATGCGAACATGGAAATTGCAAATGAAGCATTTTCAACAGTTAAATCTGATGCAAAATCAACAAAAAAAAAAAAA
>JBAMHZ010000038.1:3418339-3434809 GCA_037177395.1 Alpinia galanga
GTTCAACAGTGGATTAGATCAAATAGTTGGCTAATTTGAAATGTCATTCCGTTGGACAAGTTGGTATGGATTGTTGTGTATTTATTGGATCGAGGATGATGTCCAAGTGAAGGGGTGTGTGATGGAGCTGTGGATGTTGTTGTGACAGTGGGATTATTGATGTCGTGGTGATTCTATTAGTTGACTTGTTTTGGAAGAAGCAGTTTCGGTTGTGGAGAACTCAGGAAGTTCTATCAGGGTTATGGTCATTATGAATTACTTAGATCAAGGTGGATTGTGTTTCCTAGAGTTATACAAAAAAAAGAGTGATTGCTATAAAAAGTGAAAGTATAATCCAATATTAAATGATTCGTACCTGACTTGATTGCTTCTTTGGCTGCCTTACACTTTGCAGCTTCTTCCGCTGCAATTGAAATAGCCTCCTTCAACTGGTTAGTTGTTCTTTCCAACTCAACTTCTTGAAGCTGGGCCTTCCGAGTAAGGTTTGCCACCTATTGATTTGAGATAAAGATGCAAATGTTGCATTTATTATGACAATAAATATATAGATTGCCCAGCATTTTAGAAATTATTACATGCCATTATATTTAATAAAAGCACTATATAAGTATCATGTCATCCAATAATTGGCTTGCAATGGTCAACAGACCAACATGGGTTCACATATTCTGTGGTTTCTTGGTCATAATCTAGCTAACAACAATATCTTTCTTTCAGGTCAACTCACCATGATTACAGTAAATACTTCTGAACTGAATTGGATTGATAGTGAGATTATGCCAGATAATCATGATAGACAGAAATAAACAGCTTGAGTTCATGTTCCCAGCATGAAAATTATCAGCTACTTACCAACTCTAACACTGTTATTTCTTGACAGCCATTGCAGCATCTATAACTAAGGTGAGTGCCTTATAACTAATGACATCCTCTACCCACCCACCCGAGATGAGTTGAGCATATTAGAAAGGTGCCTTTAAAAGGTTGTTAAATCAACAAGCACAAAACAGCTTATACTTACCACTAGATTAATTTAAATGAACAAGTACATAGACATGTGCTACTGGATAATGGACCAGATCTCTCAAAGTAACATGAATATATCCCCATAGAAGATTTACTATACATATATACCTGAGCTCTTAACCTCATAACCTCTTGACTGAGTGTATCACTTCCACATTTTGAATTGTCCGGAATGATTCTTGGAGAAGTAAGTCCACCGAGTGTAGGTGTTGGTGTGGTAGAACGAGGGGGGCTGAGCCTCCTTGAAATAGGTGATGTTGCTCTGGAGACAATTCTTGACCCGGGAACAGATGCAGAGAAAAACTTTTTCGATGGTCCTGATGTTGGATTGAAAGATTTCGAAATATTAAGGCCACCCCAACGCAGAGTTCCATTTGGAATTGGTGATACACGACTGCTAATAAATTCAAACTTCTTGCTCTTCTTAGATGATCTATTTTCTATTTGTTTAAAAGACTCCAGTGAAGAAAATATAGGGAATCGCACAGTTGATTTTGAGTCCAACCTATCATCTTCAACCATTTCAGTCAATCCCTGAATTATGCTTCCTCTCCTGTTAGCTGCAGAATGAGATGATGAATCAGATTCCAAGGACTTGTTTAATTTCATAAAGCAGTTGTCGCATACACGATATGCTTTATGTGGATTTGGTGCCATAGAAGCCCTAAGGGATTTCTTACTGCTACAAGAATGGCAAAAAACAAGTGCACAATTGTAACAATTATGTCGCTTCCTCTTAAAATTGAATGGAAGGCGACAGCCTGAGCAAATAGACTGATCGACTCCAGAAACCCACTTGTGAATACAAATTGCTGCAGTAAAATTAGTCCCGCAAACTACACTCCTGACTCTTTTATCCTTTAAAGCTTCAACTAGTGTTGGGGAATTTCGGTCATCAGTGTCACCATGTCCCAGTCGACCATTTGCTCCTTTCCCCCATGTGTACACTTCAGTTCTTGAAGTTAAGACAGCAACATGATAGGCACCGCAAGAGATCTCCTCAACAAAATTTTTAAAGAGCTTCCCTTCAACACGCACAGGGTATTTTCCATCGGCTTCTGAATTTCCAAGTTGACCATAAACTGCACTGCCCATGGTGTAAACATGGCCTGAGGTTGTAAGTGCAACAGTTAAGCTGTGTCCGCAAGCAACTTGACAGAAGCTTGGCTCAAACAGAGCTGCAACACAAGTAGGCACTAGTCTATTCTCTTTATCACCATGTCCAAGTCGTCCTTTATCACCATCACCCCATGTAAACAACTTCCCTGAAGAACAGTTGCTAGAACTTGAATTTCCAGATATTACTTCTACAACTGCAGCTGTATGCCAAACACCACAAGCAGCTCGAACTGTCCGTAATCCCCTCAGAGATTCTACTTCCCTAGGTGTTGATACACTTTTGCAATCTCCATGACCTAGCACACCGAAGGTTCCATCCCCAAAAGTAAACAGTTGCCCAGCTGAAGTTACAACAGCTGTATGCCAAGGTCCACAAGAAACTGATGAAACATGGATTCCCTCCAAGGGTCCATTGACCCTTTTTGGTATCCAGTGGCTCACCTCATTTCCATGACCAAGAAGCCCAAAAACAGAAGTACCATCCCCCCAAGTGTACAAATCACCAGAAAGTGTAACAGCACAAGTATGACGTTCCCCACAGGCTACAAGTTCAACATTTGTGGTTGCAAGAGCATCAATTAATTTTGGCTGAGATACATCAGCGTCTACTCCATGCCCAAGCCTACCTCCAGACTCTTGACCCCAAGAGTAAATCTCTCCTTGCTTGGTTACAAGAGCCGCATGTCTTCCACCACAAGAAACATTCTGAACATCTAATATTACAGCAGATTCTAAAGGTTTCGGCACAAGAAAATCCACTTTAGCACCTGAATAATTATCAAATCTAAGACTTCCACCACCTAAAATTGCTTCTCCAGTTCCTTCACCCCAAATAAATAGATCTCCTAAAGCATCTCCATCATCATGACCAGAGCCTTGGCTGGATGAGCTGACTGCACTTGAGAGACTTACCCTAAATGCATCCGTAGAAATGCCCCTCGTATGCACATTTATACTATCTGAATACCCAGAAGATAAAGAGTGGACTGACCCAGTAGCAAAATCAGAAGAAAAGAAATTCTTTGTAGGTACAGAATATGCAATGACATCAGAAAACGACTTGTCTAGTCCATTCTTTGTTGGGCTTTCATATGGACTTCGAAATCGAAGAGTCTCACTGCCATCCTGGAAAATGCACGAGTTGGAATTTTCCTTGCATTGAAACATTTAAAAGTACAAAATGTTTGACAAAAGGCAGAGCACCTTAGCCATGCTATCGCTGCTACCAAAAGGGGAATTCAAAGGGGAATTTCTACGTGTGTATGTCCTTGGACTTGTTGTAGCAGATGATATTCCATCACTTCTGGATTCTGTTCTCCGTCTCTGCTGATGACTACGAGAAATCAATGTTTTTAATCCAGCAAACCAGGCATCAGCTTCATCTTTATCCTTGCAAATCTTCAATAGAAAGATGAAGATTTTCAATGAAACAATATGCAACCAAAGAACAAGAAAACACAAAAGAAGAAAAGATATAAAACGCATGATATTTTCTGCAAATATGCAAGGACATCTTAAGAAATGATCAGGATGATTTGACTAACTTACAAGATCCAGTGATCTGTCACTATATATAAGAGAAAATGATTGACATTCCTTCTCAGGCTGGGGATATCTTTGAAAAATTGCCTGGAAGTCAACAATATACGAGTCATTACATGATCCAAATGCTTGTACAGAAAAGTAATGCTTCAATCATTGTTGTTGCTAAATTATTCAAAACGGTTATGACAGCCATAAAATTTTACTAGTCTTGTTTTTCTAATTTCTTTGTATTCCTTGTAACTTTGGCATATGATCTGGTTACTCTAGTTACTTTGTCATTAATCGTTAGTGTTTGGTTTGGGTTGATCCTCCAAAGACAGAGTAACTCTTTCTAGGTTAAATGACTAGGCATTTGATTATGATTTTAAAATCCAAGGAATGAATATCTTTTCTGATTGTGGTTTAAAAGGTGACCTTACATTTTGAGGGCTGTTCTGTTACTGTCAAATACAGATCAATCAGTAACCTTTCCTCATTAATCTAGGAAACCTTAAAAGAAACTAGAGAAGGTTGCCCTAATCATTTGTCTTCATTTCTCACTAGAAGGCAGGGCCGGACCTGATGCAAGGCCAATGAGGTGCTCGCCTCAAGCCTACTCTTTAGAGAGGTCTAAATCACTTTTTAAAGGGGCTCAAAAATTAATATGAGAGGCCTAAAAATTAATTCATTAATTTTTTAAAAAAAAATTGATTAGAAGCTTCCTGAAAAGCAACCTTCATCAGTTTAAATCAATTAGGGAGGAAATGATCAGAATGATGATTGTCCCTTCACATTCCATTAGTCATCACAAAGCTACATCTTATCCAAACCTTTTATCATACTGAAAGCAAATCCATTATTATTTATTATTCACCAAGTGGTAGACCCCAGGAAAACCATCTTTCATTGGATTGTTTATATCAATTAATTTTGTAAAACTTAAAACCAATTAATGTATTCATTCTAGGTTTCATATTTTTTTAGCTAAATATGATTGCTTCAAATGATTTTAATCAATTGCCGTGTTATGAGCTACACTGTGACCAAACCAAAGGATCCCTTGCATGTGTTGTTTAAAACTTTGATCATGGTGAATTCAATATATTCCTTGCATAGCCTGGCAGGTAGATATATAATACCCCTGACTTCAAATATTTCAGTCTCATTTGTGCCTGCATATAAATAGCCATATTTGCTGGTCACAATAAGCACTCATATGACTGATGACTCATAAACTAGAAACACTAGACTATTAGCAAAGGAATGTTTTTGAAATTTACAAACCTAAACCTGTTTCATTTTTGTTGATGGGAAAAAAGTGATCTACAATGAGTGTTAATCTTCTTTCTATGAACCAAGTTGACATGGAAAAAACCTTTCCCTTATGACATTCATGAAAATGAATGAAGGGAGAATGGTGGATGGTCACACTGAATCATCATATCATGCTTCTTTTAGTCCTGTCTTCAGTGAGCTATATTGTCTTCCCAGACCACACCATTTTACCCTGACAATCATCTTTCCAATAATCTTGCCTTCTTCATATCACTAATACTTCTTCGGTATTTTCCCATACTATCTCACAACCCTGTTAGGAAGGACCAGGAAGTATATTCACTTATTCTTTTGGTTCATTGTATTTCAATATCAGATATTTGATTGAAACTTAGCACTGCAAAGTATAAGTTTTCTAGTTCTTAATAGTTTCCTCAGCAATTTGCATAACAAAGATTAAAATTCCCTAAGAAAAAGATGGCAATTAGGAAAGTAAGATCTCAAAACAGTTCTTAGATTTTATCAACAAATTAAAGAAGAAAATATCTGCCACTAAAATACTTTTTTAACTGCTACAGTATTATATTTGTTAAGCTATAGTGCATGCTAGTAATACTTTAAGTCACTTATTATCTTTTGATGTTATATGGTTTCACTATGTTGAGTATTGTCAGATTGGAATAATGCAGTAAAAATCCTCCACATGTTATTAGTTTAACAAGGAGAAAGAGAAGATTTTATGATGCTGTTTCTCAGTATTTGACCTATGGTTATACATAGGAAATCAAGTAAGGACTTATGGTCACTTTAAATACTACATTTACTATGTCATTTGATTTTCCCCATTTTCTCTCAACATATAAAAATATAGTATTTGTCAAAAGAAACAATAAGTCCATAGGTGTTAGACTGTTAGTTACAATAAAGCTTTATGTTGGTTGATGCTTTTCACGTCAGAAAGGAAGCTTACAGTGCGTTGTCCAGGCATGATTCTAGCCACATGGCTTAGTTTGAGATGTTTCTCCTCTTTTCCAGAAAACCATATAAGCATGGACTCATCCTGCAAATCTCAGATTGGCACAATGAATCAGTAGTAATGGACAATATGTGGAAAGTATGGTTAACAACATAAAGGTAATTAACAATACATGTTAAATGATATCAAAGATGCTATTAGTATGATTATTGTCATGAGGAAGAAAAGAATGATCCTCCCATCAGGGTCTCCTCCAAACTGAGGGGAAAATGCCAGCCAAGGAAGAGGAGAGAGAGAGAGAGATCAAAGTGCTATTTAACTACAACCTTCATTTTGCAAAATAAACTTATGCCCAAAAATATCACAAACATAAACTCTAGATTTTACTTTCTCACGCAATTTGTGCTGAAGGGGATTTTAGGCAGTTTTGTGGGCCTTTGTGTTCCAAAAGAGATACTTCTACGACTCCGAGACATGGATCTTCACTGAACACATGTACAAAATGTAAATTTCACGACCAACTTTATGCAGTAAGCACTACCATGTCAATACCAATTCACATCATCTTCCATTCATTATGTTGAGAGTCCTTCATGCCCATCAATGTAGACAGTGCACCACCGCTTCATAAGTATAAGGTTCAATTCAATACTGAGCTAGAAATCTAGTGTTGGGCCCAGTTGGACCAGCAGGGACAAATAAATCCTTACAGATTCTAGGTTGGTTTTAAATTTTAGAAGTGTGACAGCTGAAATTTCAATGCAGCCGTGTGTATTTCTCACCGGTTGAGCATTCCAAAGGCTAGGATAGATGATGGGGTGCATTTGAAAGTTGTGGGAGATCAACAAACTTGTAGAAAAGAGTATTTTACTCTTGAAGAGAGCTTATTGGTGATTAGTGAGTGCTAAAGTAACATTTTACACTTCTCCTATTGATGTTGAGAAAGGAGTATAGGGAGGATTTAGAGGTCTGATATACGACATTTGAACAAGGACTTGCAAAATTGGATTTATAAATGTGCGGTCTAAGGTGGGAAAACCAACCAACAATGCTAGAGCTATCTCCAACCTCATCCAATGCTGTCAGGGATATTAGAAGTGTGGTTGTTATGTTTTGGAAGTGTTTTCCAAGGGTTTCATAGTGGGTAGAGTAATTGACACAGAACAAGCAGGTTATGTGAGCATGGCACGAAGATCAATGAGCATCAAAGAATTCTCTATCTAAAGATTTGATGGGAGGTCTCATTTCTCTTTGTGACAATTGAGAATATCAAATATATTGATGCACAAAGTCTGTTGGATACTCTATTTGGAAAGGATAGAAAAATCACTGGATACAAGAAAGAGTGATTGGAAGATGATGGAGGAGAGAAAAATTAGTGTTATCAAATTTTTTTTAGTAACATAATTACATAGTTGTTACTGACGTTTGACTATTATACAAAGAATAGAAGCATGTATATGCCAGACTGTGTTATTAACCAAATTTATCTCATGGGGTAGCATAGTTATATAGAGTACAGACTATACACGACACATGGTGCAACCTTGATAGAGCATTTAAACATGACTTTGTAGATGAACTAAGGTTGAGGAGAAGATCCACAGAGTCACTTGGACAATGACTTGGTGTAGATATTCATTATTTCTATGCTAAATTCCTTTGATCTCTTTTATGAAAATTATGATATTTCAAGTCTAGTTTCTTGCATAAAAGAATATAATTAGAATTGTCATACAATATGAAACCTTTGTTGTTTGTCTAGATTCTAAATACGAAACTAATTGTGTATTGATTGATCATTTGTGATCTAAGCAGCTAAACATAGCACCAAAGAAATTGTTGGATGAATATTTTTTGTCCTAGCAGCACAGAAAGAGAAAAGTATATCTTAACATGAAACTACACAATAAGTTAACATCATGGAGATGTCAAAAGCTAACTTTTACTCAGAGATAGGTATAGAGCTTACATTGGATAATCGGAATGGGCAAAATTTTGGTTTTCCTCTGCGCCCATACTTTAGCAAGTATGCACCCTTCTTCAATGCAGTTATAGCCTGTTAGAGATGGGGGGAAATATCATATTGTTTAAGTGCAAGACAAATTTATTAAGCCTAAAAGCATAGCTAGAAAAGGCACAGTTCAGGAAGATATATGTATATTCCTATGAAACATTATAAAAAAAACTTGAGGTATCTAACACAAATCAGTCATCACGAATTCACAAACTAGAAAAATGTTGCTAAAATTCCACCATGATGTGTACTTGCACAAAGCCTAATCAAAGGAGTGGTAATAAAAAATGGGGAAGCGAACATGTTTCCTTGAGCAACTTCCTGAGCAGGTCAGCCTGTTAAAGTCCAAACCAGAAAAGGAAAATGGTATAATTGAGGCCAATCACTGCCTATCCTGAATAGGAAGTCAGCCAGATCTTAAGACCACTTAGGCTTGAAAAGAGGAACAAAAGAAGTTTAGACACATTTTAGATGTGTGTAGGAATCACGTGTATCACGGGTTGTTTTATATAATATATACTCTCTCAAGAACTGGTGATTCAACTTCTATTCTTTCCACAACAAAACAATTTGATCATCCCAATATTGGAGAGACCATAGTGCACAAAAATCTAGACAAAAATATTAAAATTGGATGGAATAGTCAATAACAAAGAATAAGAAAAGCCAGAGGAAATATGTCATTAACAATATTCATCTAATGCCAGAATAAACAATATAAAGTATTTTGATAATGTTTCAGAGTTGTAGAGTCAATAGTACTTTATCTTCTAACTTTTTTTTGACTGGTTATTTTTTCAACAATAATAACTTCAGAACACTCTAATTCAACCACATAAATGTTAACAGGGAGCTAAACTTTTGGTTCAGAATTTAAAGTAAACTTTTGAGCTTTAAGCCTTTGAATTTTTATCCCCTTCTAGTGAGCATTAATTTTATTCTTGCCTAGACCATGTTGTCTCATCAGTTAACCAGTAAATCTGATAACGACAAAGTTGTGGTAGCCTAATAGCCTTGAATAATTCTATTATGATTCACAAGCACAAAGATTTTGGTTGCTAGCAACACTTAATTTCATAATTACCTCAACAAATTTCACCGCTGGCTTACAAAATCCTGTTTTCTATCTTTATTTAATCCTACTATTTCTATCTTAACCCTTCAAAGTTTTCTGAAAAATAATTGTTGACCTCCTGAACAATGATCATCATTAACAACATAGGTTATCTAACTCAGAGTAGTGATCTGATGAGGTTTGCTGATTGTCTATTCTTCATACTGAAACTTTTTCTTCAAAACATGCCATCATACAGTAAGCATAAAAGAGAAAGCCCATTTACTGTTTTACAGAACTTCCTCGGGCATATGATTTAGTTTCTGTTTAATGCTTGAACGTGTTGTTTTAGTTTGTTAAACTGAACTATGTTAAGCAGCAAAGGTAACTAAATCAGAGCAATTTTTTCCTTGTGGCTTTAGCAAAGTAGCTATTGACACAAAAACAAGGCAGAAATCTCATTAAGTCTCGGAGAGAATATAACAGCAACATGAAAAGCTTATGCCTCAGAAACTGGGATTTTATTACATGAACTAAGCACCTAAATACGAGCATTTAGCTTGAAATCAGATTCTAGTAAATCTCAATATAGCTGCGAGAAATATTTTTACTACCACAGGCTTAAACTACTAAGTTACAGAGAAAGAAAATTGCAGTGTTGACAAGAAAATTACAGCGAGTAATGCACTAATCAGCCTCGCATCTACAGACTTGAAACAGCAAATTCTTTCTCTTCCACAAAACAAACTAAAAGGGCAGTATTATTACGCAGAATAACCTAAACCCTTACCTGCTCGATGTCCCTCTCGACGTTGCCTGCCCTCCCCTGATCTGCCGCTGCCGCCATGCCTTCAGCCGCAACGAATACAGTCACTCAACCCTCCCGCTCCATCAGGCACAAATCAAACGCCCATCACATCATCGACAGGGCTTCAAAATCGCTCACCTGATCAAAGTCACTGACGGGAACAACACAGTGACGAGGAATGCACCAACTGCTCCAACGAATTATCGAGTAACCCTCCTCGATTCCGAGACCCCAAGCGAAGATCCCAGCGCCCTGATAACTATTGGGATCGAACAAGGCAGAAGAGAAAGAGGAGCGAGTTGCGTTCTGCTTTGCTTCGCTTAGCTTCCTTTTCATATGGCCATTTGCTCGAGAAGGTGTTTTGCGATTAAGTCCTCCTAAGAATCAAAATGCATATTTTCAATTTACATTCAGACCCCCCCAGTTCTTATTAATTGTGCCAAAATACATTTCAAATTGAAAGGTATTCCATCGGATAGTTACTCAAACCAACGAATTCGATGGTATTTAATTATAATTTATAAAGATTATAATTCTCGAATGAATATTGAGTTACTTGGGTGTTGAAATATATTTTTTTCTACATCACTGAACTTAACAGTAGTAAGTGAATAATTTGGAGGAGCAAAGTGCAAATGGTTCCCATAAATTTATGGGGTGACCTGAAGTCAGCGAAGCTTCGGTGGCACTTGCAAAAAGGTTCGTGGCAGTTTATATAATGCAAAAGGAACCCTTCGGCCCCATTAGTTTTGGTGCGGTCCTCCGCGGCCTCGTTTTGGCCGAAAGGGTGAAGCAGGGTCAAATCACCGTCGGTAAGCGGGTGAGTGCAAAGGCGGGTTCGTATATAATAATAATCATGATGGGGGTTGCTCTTTTTAAGCGTGAGTTGGCAAGGGACCTGAGCCACGAGCCCCGATCATTGGGACTATTTCAAGTCATTAAATGTGTCAACGGATTAGAACCGGCCTGGGTCCGGATGGTCCGGCTCTAATCGGGCAGGCCCGACCCTGATCTCAACAGGCTCAACCGGGCATGGTTCCAAACAAATACAATAATTTATTGAATTATACATTTAAATCCTCTAAATGTCCGAATTACTTATTATATATTTTTTTAAAATTATTAAACCTCACACTCTTTTTATTCCTTCATTTCCTCTTTTAAAAAAAAACTAAAGGTAAATTTAGTAATTTTGAATTAAATTAACTAAAATATTTTTAAACTAATTATTTCATAAAATTGTAGGTATTTTTGATCAGTTGAGATGGAATCTCATATCAACTGTTTTGAAGGCTACTCTTTCCATTTTTAGAAAATTTGGATAGAAGTGTTGCCATATTTAAATGTGAACAATTATAGAGCCTAATGTTAATTTAAGTGTTGCCAACACATGTTTACTAGTTGACATCAAAATAAAACACGATGTGTATTGTATATATATCACACACAAACATCGTTCTTAATCATTCCTTCCTTTCCCTTGCGAAATGTCTCCCCCTAATTCTTTCCTCTTCCTCCTCCTCCTCCTGTCCGCTCTCAATTCCTTCCTTCCACCGTTTACTGTCTCCTTACGTGACGACGGTGATCATATCCTCGGAACGTATTACGACGACGGCGACCAACAACTCCGAAAAGTCGAGGACGAATTCAATTGGTCGGAGGATGATCGCACCTTCGCTCCGAACCCTGTCCCCGCCGGCGATCCCCTACTCCGGCGTGCACACACCGCGCTCACCGCGTGGAAGCGGGCCATCGTCTCTGACCCCCGCAACTTCACCGGCAACTGGGTCGGCGACGACGTGTGCTCCTACGACGGAGTGGTCTGCGCCCCTTCGCCCGGCGACCCCGGTCGCACCGCCGTCGCCGGCATCGACCTTAATGGAGGCGGCATCGAGGGCCGCCTCCCCGATGAGCTCGCGCTCCTCCACGAGGTTTCTCTCATCCACCTCAACTCCAACCGGTTCGCCGGCAGCGTCCCCGGGAACCTCTCGAGGCTAGTCCGCCTCCGGGAGCTCGATCTCAGCAACAACCGCTTCTGCGGGCCATTCCCGGAGGAGATCCTCCGTCTGCCGGAACTCAAGTACCTCGACCTCCGCTTCAATAACTTCGGCGGCTCCTTGCCGCCGGCGCTCTTCGACAAGGACCTTGACGCCCTGTTCTTGAACGACAACCGCTTCAACGGCACCTTGCCGGAGAACCTCGGCAAATCCAAGGTTTCTGCTCTCGTTTTAGCCAACAACGAGTTCGGCGGCGAGATCCCCAAAAGCGTCGGAAAAATGAACTCCACCTTGAATGAGATCATCCTAGCCAACAACCACTTTGCAGGTTGCTTGCCCTCGGTGCTCCGGTCTCTCGGAAACGTTGCGGTGCTGGACCTCAACTCGAACTCCTTCGCCGGAGCCTTGTCGGGGGAGATCGTCGAGGGGCTGCAAAACGTAGAGCAACTCAATCTGGCGAACAATAAGTTCGCCGGAGCTTTGCCCGATAGCATATGCCGGTTGAAGAAGCTCGCTAACTTCACCGCCTCGTCGAACTATTTCGATGGCAAAGTGCCGGAATGCGCGAAAAGGATCGGATTTGATGGCCGGAGGAATTGTCTCATCGGACAAGGAGAACAAAGAGCAACCGGAGAATGTGCGGTCGCCGCGAGTAATCTCTCGACGATTTGCGGCCAGAAGAAGGAATCATCGAGATCTTCTTCCTCGATGGCTTCAACTCCAACTCCGTCGTCGTCTCCGCTGCACTCGGCATCACATCCGAGTTGTTCTTCAACAGCGTCGTCGTCGGCTACGGAAGCGGCGGCGCATAGAAGGACGTCGCAACGGCAACCTTCAGCCATTAGAGAAGCTCATTGATTTAGGTGGAACAACTTCAACAAGGATCGTGTTCAACCTTTGTGAATGATTCAAGTGATAAGAAATATTTCATTTTTTTAATATATAAATTTATTAATCAAATTGAAATATATATCGTATTTTAGATTTAATTAGTACTATTATACATTAACACCGTTAAAATACTTTTGATTTATCGTTACCACATCAACAATTATAAATATCATAGATTATAATATCATCCTGATCTCTCCTCCTCGAATAAAATCTCCCATAGTTAAATTGAAAAGTTGATTACGAACGATATTTAATATGAATGTTATTATATTTTGTCATATAAATTATAATATCATCTTGCTAAGTTAATTAGGAATTTTTTTAGATTTAAATTTATATAATGGTACTTTAAAAGAAGTTTATTATTAATATTTTCAAAATCTTAATATTTATCAGCTTTTCTAAATGTTTTCTAAGATTTATTTAATATCAAACATTTATTTATTTTGCTATGAAATACTATTTTAATATTCTTAAATTATTACTTTAAATATTTAATTATTAATAGAGAGAAAATATTCTGGCAATAAGAAAAAAAAACGCAATTTAATATTATTTAAAATGTAAATATCTGGTAAAACCGGGGCCTGTTAATACGTTAGTCTCTTTCTGATCTCCGCCGCTCCGCCTCGCCATCTTCTCTCCCTCTCTGTCTTGCCGTCTTTCTTCTCACGGATCAATTGTTTGATCAACACAAAGCACTCGTAACCAATCTGTGCCTAGCCATCGGTACACCATTTCCCCCAGCTTTGTTTCCGATGTCGTTCTCTTTCAGTGCTTCTTGTTAGTAAGCGTTCCAGTTCCTGCTTTTCTCACCTGTGCTTGCGCTATGATTTCGAGCTGTTCTTCTTGTTGTGTGCAATTTCATGAATCGTCATGCAAATCCTCATCAAGATGTGATTTTATTATTGTTATGATATATTTATCTGGTTATGTGGATCGGCGCAGTGTGTAGGGCTGATTGTTTAGTTCACAGAACCTTAGAACCGGAGTGACCTATTCGAGGATTGCAGGATCTAATTTTTGGTTGTCAATCTGTCGATCAGAGATTGATGTCGTAGGATATAGTTGTGGGAGGATTTCATGCGTTTGTGTGTGGGTTTTATCGATGGGCAGGGGTCGTTGCCGGGTTCATACTGACTATTAGGGTCACTTTCTTGCTCTTAATTTCCCATTTTCAGCATCAGTAGTGGGATTACTCTTCCTTGTTTATCCTTTTACTTCGAGTTGAGATGAGCCCTGTACGAAGTTTCAGGATGGAAAAAATATCAAAATTAGAATTTTAAAAGACTTCTGTAATACTACTTTTCTTAATTGACGCTAATAGTGGTTTTTAATTCCTGCTACTAGAAATGGTGACTGCATATTAAGTTTACAATAGGAGGTGTTAACAATGATGTTGGCAGTTTTTTGTGTACCTATATTGATAGTCCTGTTGCGATGACTTGCCATTAACACATACTTATTCCTTCGACCCATGTACATTGTCAGAAACATTCATCATCCACCTATTTCCCATAATTCACACTGTATTCTATCTATACCACATAGTTCAATACCAATCCAATTGCCTTCATAAGTGTTCCCAAATCATAAGAAATCTTTGACATTGATAGTCAAGTTTTTTCTTTATTTGGAGCAAAGTTCATGCTTGTATGCTAAGTCCTCAATGATTAGTGCATATAGACGTGCTGACTGAATCACTGTCTCATTTAGTTGATTTGCTACACTCAACTTTTTTGTCACCTTGACATAGGATCTGTCGTGGTGAGCTCTTTTTATCAGCTATGGCATCCTCAAGGGACACTTATCTCTCCAAGTACCCTGCATTATTGCAACCATGCAAGTGCATCGCTATCAAAAAGGCACATTGTGCTAAGAAAGATTGTGACCGTCCTCAAAGTACTTTCATTCGAAGGATAATTTAGAAATTGTCCATTCAAACCACCTGAAACTTGGCGTTTTGATCTTAACCTCAGATCTTGCGGGAGGCGCACACTTCAAAGTGCTTCTATCTTTAGTGCTTAATTAAGCTTATCTGATGAACACCTCTTTCCTGACTTTACATTCAATAATTTGGGCTTCAAACTGCTACTATCTTCTTTTTTTTTTAGTTGGGATGCAATTTGTAAGTTCTGTGCTTATATAATTTATGCTCATGCATTAATTTAATTCATTTAAGAAGAACTTAACTACAAAAAAATATGGAACCGCCACATTAGCAGCCCCCCACTGCTGCCCCTACGTGTAGAGGAGGGTAAATCAAGATGTCAAATGGCCAGTGCAGAAATATAGAGTCATCAGTAGCCTGGTGGTGAACTCTAGGAATCAACCCTTTGCCCTTTCAAATCTTAACATGGCTGCGCTGGCCATCTGGGTTAGCCCTGGGGGTTAAAATGAACTTAACTAAAGAACATTGCATATGTGATGCCAATGAAGTGTTATCTTTTATCAACTTTTCTTGGTGAAAGGCGAATAATACTTGCAAATCAGCAACTCAAATAGCTATTGTTTATTATTTGGATATTTCTTCTTCAAAATTGTCATGCAGTGTGCAGGATCCTAACATTATTTATTCAATGTGTTGATAGAAGTGTTCTTACAAACTTAACTACATTGAAGAGGAGCACATTACCGACATTATTTCTGATCAATTACCTTCAGCAGACTCCCCTGTCAGAAATGGTTTTTGTGATGCACCATTTGTATGCCCTCACATTGGAGATGGGTATCTGGCAACGGAATCACAATGCATTTTGATAAAATCATGCCTGACTATGCCTGACTAGGACCTGCAATATGCTTGCTATGACTATAATGTCGGAGTAGGATTAGCCATCCCTATTATGTTGATTAACTGTTGGTGCAAGAATGCTCCAAGTGTTACTTTTGATGTTTGGATAATTAAGTTTTAAATTAGGCATGTGTATTAAGTGACGGAAAAAAGGAAAGCCCGAGGGTGAAGGCACGGCAAGGAAAAGTCCAAGGGTGTAGTCTTGCCGTCTTGGCGGCATAAGTCCAAGTGTGTAGTTTTGGCGGCATAAGTCCAAGTGTGTGGTTTTGGCAGCATAAGTTTAAGTATGTAGTTTTGGCGGCATAAGTCCAAGAAAGATCCTAAAGCATGACAAAGTCAAAGGAAACTTTTGAAGGCAAACGCAAGGATGAAGGAGTCATGGACTCGAAGGGATCATGAAGGCGCAAGGCTGCTGGAAGAGCTTGAAGGTTTAATCTAGGCTTAGGGTGTGATTTCAAGTATGGAATAGTCATACTTGAAGTGTACCAGTCGACTAGATATTTTTACCAGTTGACTGATCTCAGGTGCTCGACATTTGGAGAATAAAGTATGACTCTGGCAGTCGACTGGTGCTTTGAACCAGTCGACTGGACGCTGGCAGTCGACTGCTAGTATTTAGCAGTCGCATTGTTTAAGTGGACAAAAGCACAAAATAGTTTTGAGTAGATTGTTGGCTTGAGCAGTTGACTAATGTTATGATCAATCGATTGATCAAGTATCCGTTGAGCATGATCCAAGAAAATGTTCGTGTCAGAAGCTGTTGGATTTGGGCGACAATCGATAGTCGACTGGCGAAGTCCTCAATGAACAGAAATGGATAGAAGCCCGATTCTTTATAAAAGAGGAATCTTGGGGCTTTGAAGAGGATAATATTTTTACATGAAATTCTCATCCTCTAAACTCCCAAGCCTTCCCCCAAGCTCTAAAACTCTTCTTACTAAACTTTCTTTCCTTATCTTGTAAGAAGAAGAGATTGTGTGTCATAA
>JBAMHZ010000038.1:3442323-3452346 GCA_037177395.1 Alpinia galanga
CAATAAAAGAATTAATGGAATTTACCAAGCCAAAATAACTTTGGGATAGAAAAGTTCGAGCTCCAAATTCTTCATTAGCGAAGCACAATTCAAGTATTTCCTTTAACTCTTTTTCTTTTATGATAAAAAAATTCTTAAAAAATACTTCTTTTTTAAAACTAATAATAATAAATAATAATAATAATAACTTGTCGATTGAGTGGTTATCAAAGTGATATCGTGGGTCACACCTCAATTATGAGAAGGTGGGGACCGATGCGTCATCGACACCTCATCCGGTCGTGCCACTGCTCCAATTAAAAACCAAGTGGCCTTCTACTATTTCATTAATTATTAACCCCCACACAAATAACGTTTTTTCCTCTATTAGAAAAAGTTTCAAGGATATTCCATTTTGCCCCCTCTATTTTCTATTTTCTTTTTTCTTTTAGGGAAACGCCATTCAAAAGTTTTAATCCCCAATTAATAAAGTATCCTTTCTTTCGAGTTTATGTATAAGGTAATTTTTCAAAATACCTTCCAACATTCACTCTTTTTTTTTAAAAAAAAATATCACCCGAATTTTGAATAACACTAAAATTTCTATTTTATTTTTCTATACAAATTTTTGTAAACGTTAATTTTTTTGTAAAATATCCACGTCAGCCATATTTTTAAAATACTTTTAAATTTTTACCAAGGTTTTTATTTTGTCATCAAAATACTTAAATATATATTTTACCAAAGGGTGTCAATTTTGACCCAAAAAAAATGAAAAGCCAACAAGGGGTAATTTGACATTAATCAAACTACGGGGTGCATTTTGGAAACTTACATCTTATGAAAATTAGCAAACGATAAGGATCAAAATAAACATTTAATTTGTCGACTGAGCAAACAAATTTAAATGCGCAAGTTGCCTTTCCCTTTTCATTCCTAAAAGAAAACACTCAAATTTCAATCCTCTTCGTTTGTTTCTCTTTACCATCTCTCATCCTCCTCTCATTTCCAAATCCAAAACCTCATTCTTCCGCTTCCCTTCAATGGCAGCAGCAGCAGCAGCAGCAGCAGCAGAAGCCGATTACAAGGTACCAATTTCACAATCACAATCACAATTATTATTATTATTCGCAATTTTTCTCCACTATTATTCATGAGATTCTTGTGTCAGACTGTCGTTTTGAAGGTCTCTATCCACTGCGAAGGATGCAAGAAGAAAGTCCTCAGAATCTTGAGCAAAGTTCAAGGTGTGCAGCATGCCGAATATTCGAACTTTAGTTGTTGTTGTTTTTCTTCGGAGAATTTTTCAAGTCGATCGATAAATTTGAGCTGTTTTTCTTCTTCTTCTTCTTTTTTCTCAGGTGTCGAATCGATAGATATCGATATCAGGCAAAACATAGTGACGGTTAAATCTCCTGTGGATGCCCAAACACTGATTCAGAAACTAAAGAAGCGCGGCAAGCACGCTGAGCTCTTGCAGGAGGTGGCGAATCCAAACGTTCCAGCGCATGTATCGTCGCCACCTGACGCCAAGGAGACCAAAGAGAAGCCTCAAAAACCCACGAAGATCGTCGTCGAAAGCAGCGGCTCATCTCCCAGTACTGCAGCCAAGAAGAGCCCTCCTGAGGCTGAGAAAGTCGAAGCAGTCGATAATTCTGTTAGCGAGGCCAAAGATGAAAAGATGAAGAAAAAGGATGAGAAGAACTCTGAAACTTCGAAACCGGCGGCGGCCACCGATAAGTCTGAGAAGGCACCTGAAAGCAGAGAAGTAGAGGCACCAAAGAAGGTCGATGACAATAAGGCTAAAAGTGCAGTAGAATTCAGAGGCGATCACATCCCTCAACAGCAGTTCTTTCCACCGCAACCGGCTTACATTATGAGCTACAACATGACTCATCCAGGCATGAGTCAGTCACACTTTGTTACTCCGGTGGCAGCCGCATCGTCTCAAGGGCACCTCTACGACGATCAGTATCGATATGTTCCGCAATACTACGATGGCCTGGTCGAGGCTCACCCAGATCCAACTGCCTACATGCATAATCAGCCTGCAGTTGATCCATACAACATCATGTTCAGCGACGAGAACCCGAACGCGAGTTGCAGTCTAATGTAGACCTTTTTCCTGAAACCAACCGAGAGATTTGTAAACTACTTTTACAAGTTGATGGAATTATGTTAATTAGTCAAACATGGTGCATCCAATTTTTATCTTGAAACTTCAAACATCACCTTCATTATTGGTTCCCTTTCTTAAAAAACACAAAACAAGAAGAAAGAAAGAAAGAAACATGTTGATGGCTTTGCTTGCATGGTTGGAATTGGATTCCTTTTCATTGAATGCATGTGATTTGTAAGAATAAACTGGTTTGCAAGGGGGATTTTCATACCATATAAGGGGAGACTCTCTTCATACTAGTTTAGTCACGAATTCATATTCTCTCTAGATAATGAAGGTGAAGGGTGGTGGGAATTGAATATTTATTGCTTGGATTTGGTTGATGCATCAGCAAACAAAGTTTTAAGCAATATTCAAAGTGCATGATAAGGACCTACCATGAGATAGATGATGACTTCACTTGTTGCCGCCTGTTTTGACCCTTTGTTTATAAAAAAATTCAGTCCATGTGTTTGATTTGTGCAAGAGGTCATAAATCAAATAGATAGAAGATGAAAAAAAAAATTCATTTTTGATACGTTTACTTAGCAGCTAAAAACTCATTCAGTGTCTAGTTTCACAGAAAGAATCAACATCTATTACAGAAACAAGTTTAGGACAAACTGTTTTAACTCTTCCAAGTTTATGCTAAGCTTTTAACAGCCAAGCTAGAAGAAAAGTAGCAATTGGACCTGTTTAAATCTCAGTTTTCACATGCTTATTGTTCCCCATCTCGTAAAGAGGCGACTCGCAGGCTGAATGGAAGTGCCATTGGTGTTTCAGGGGCCTCTCCATGGCCTGCCTCGAGTGAGGGTACCCCGGCGACGACAGCCCTTGTTTGTAAGGGTCGAACAGTGGTGACTCGTCTCGGTACGCTCGGTTAGCTCTCAAACAACTTTCTACCACTTCAAATTCTTCTCTAAATCTCATCTGCAATTGTCTTAAACAAGTGTGCCTTGTGTGCTTCTTCTTCTCATGGCTGGGGTTAGTGCCATGCCCATGGTCCCTCCACTTGAACCTTTCATAGCACTCCATGCAAAAGTGGCTCCCCCTCTCACAATCAAATGCCTGCCTTCTGACTTTGTCAGAGAGACATCCATATGCCTTCGGGCAAACAATTCTTCATCAGTGCTAGTCCAATTTGTTATGACAAACAAAGCTACGTAAAATAAAATGGCAATTTCACAACCTCTTCCTATAGTTTATCTTCCTTTTCGACTAACATTGTTACTGAACATTATCAAGTCCTTTCCATATCTTTGAGAAAGAAAAGTGAGATTAACAACTATATATGACAACCTCACTCGAGTTCAAAAGCCACGCTTGCTGCTTTTAACATCGAAGTTAAAGGACTTTGTTGACTAAAGGCAAAGGAAGCATTCAATCGAGTTTGCATCTTTTCATGAAAAAAAAAAGAAAAAAGAGTATGCTCCACTGTTATTTTCATAGAATTAATGCTAAGAGTGGCTCGATGTCACGAAGGCAATGAGGACTGATCTATAAGGGTAGAGGGAGAGATTAAAGGGCTTATGAATGAGTCGAGGAAACAATATCTTTAAAATCATTTCCTCCAAATTCTTCTATTCTCAAATTTTCTTTTGATTCGATTGTGGTCTTAAATGGAAGAGCAATAAATCAATGGAAAATAATACATTTTGTTTCATTTTACCTCCGAGACGAGTTTGAATGCTTCATCAGCCTTGGGATGCATATTTTTATCCGGATGAAGTTGCAATGCTGCAAAAAATCTCCACCCAAACACAAACCAAGTCATTGGAGAGAGCGATCGCAAGCAATTCAACAAGATGTGCTTACCCAATTGGCGATAACGCCTACGGATCACATCCACCTTTGCCTCCTCATCGACCTACATCCAAAACCATTGTTCAAACTCAACCAAGCCGCACAACTAGATCAGAGTCGAAGTAGAGTGTAGTGGTGGTAGACATACTCTGAGGATGAGATACCAGTCGACAAACACCGGCATTTCGAAGGCATTTCGTCGATGAACACAAGCGGAGAACGCGGCCGCAGCGGAGCAAATCACCTCAACAAGATGTGCTTTTGAATCGGGTACTCCTCCTTCTCTCGCCATGGATCAATTGGCTAAAGAGAAGAGAAACACAGAGATATTGAGTTCTTGCCAACTACACTCGAAATGCCTTTTGAATCGGTCAAAGTTATATCGTCTCCATCTTTTTGCTGATTCCCCCCTCTGTTTTGCTTTAATTACGAGGAGTTTGAGGGGGTGAGGTGAGCGGAGGGGAAGAGGGCGGAGATAACCGTTGAGATGGGCACGTGGCTTCATCTGGTTGGACAAGCCCGGGTTAACCGTTACCTTAATCTTTGTGAATTAACTCCATAATGCTGCAATTAAAGGGATTGTCCGTTAAACATCGATTAATTGCTGGCATTAATTGAGTGACTTATTGGAGTTGGAATGTGGAACAACGTAGAACGCCTAACTCGCATGACCATGAAATACAGCATTAAATATAATGAATATAATTTATAATTATATATCCTGATTAAATAATAGATATAAAATATTAAAATTGTAGAGGTCACGTTAATAGTTAAATAATGCGATACGTTTAGATCCATTGCTCGTCTACAATAATTAAAATCTAAGATATCATGTGGTGGTTGGGTTAGTTAAAAAAATGAGTTTAGTATCAATCGGTAATAAGTGAAAAATTTTAGAGTAATTTTCAAATGTCCTTCAGGATTTATTATTTTTAAAATTGCCTCTGAAGATTCGATTTATATATAAAAATATCTCCTAAGAAATTTCTATTTTACTTCAAAATACCGTTAGCGATTTACATTTAAAAATCTTAGATGAACATTTTGATATTAACGAAGCGTGAACAAAAATAGAGCGGTAAATGGATAAGGTGGTTAAATTTTATAGTGTTTAAATTTATTTGATAAGATAATTAAGTTAAATTAAGTTAAATTTAAAAATTAACTAAGTTATTAAAATAACTGTTCAAGTTTGATTTTTTTTAAATTTAATTTGACTCAAACTTGAATTGAGTTTGATTTATTTAATTTGATATCAAACTTCTAAATTAAATTCAGTTTAAATTCGAATGTATTGGTACAATCGACTCAGATCATGATTGACTAAACTTGAATTAGACTCGAGTTGAGTTTTGATATTTGACAATATGATTTTGATCATATGTATCTTAGATAGATTATTGGTGAAGTCCAAGTATGTTAACTTGGCAAAAAAAAAAATTCTAAGTATGTTAACTTGATAAGGAAAGTCCAATATGGAGTTGGCAAAGGAAAAGTCCAAATATAGATATTTGACAAGGAAAGTCCAATATGGAATTGACAAAGAGAAAGTCCAAGTACGAGTACTTGGCAAAGTAAAGTCTAAAAGTCTTTGCAAGGAAAAGTTCAAGAACATAACTCTTGGCTCTTAGTATGATTAGGTCGATGAAAACACTTAAAGGTTAGCGCAAGAAGCATGAAGTTGATGGAAGTGACTTAAAGGCTGAAGTCTAGGTTAAGGGGAAGTCCCGGAGGTGTGGGCTACTGGCGCTTAGCATGACTTGACCGATGGAAGCACTTAAAGGCTAACATAAAAGGTGTGAGACTGATGAAAGTGACTTAAAGACTAAAGTCTAAGCTAAGAGGAGTTGCAAGGATCACACTTGGAGGTGTAAACCTCAGTTTTGAGGTTTACCAGTCGATTGATGGAGTTTAACAGTCGACTCGACTGGTTTTGGCCAGTCGAGTTGGAATTGACTGGTGATGGTGCTTGGGCAAATGAAGCTTGAGTAGTCTACTGATGAATCATACCAGTCGACTAGAATAAAGTGGTCAGTCCATAGAAGGTTAATCAGTCGACTGTTCTAGCAAGCAGTTGACTGATGGTTATCAGTAGTCAACTGATAGGGTTACCAGTAAACTGTTTCACTTATCCAATGTGGATTTATCCGTTGGAGAACAATTATAAGACAACGGATAATCGAGCAGTCGACTGATAGAGTAGAAAACAGCTAGTGGAGAAGCTTATGAAAGGAGTTAAAGGGGATGATTTTTGTAGTTGGTTTTTGGAGATCTTGAAAGGGATATGTTGAACCTTCCTAGCTATCCAAAGCAACCGGAAGCGCTTTCAAGCAAAAAGCTCACTTATAAATTGTTGTTTACTTATATTATTGTTTAAATACTTTGTGTATTTGTTTTTGTTTGTATTTGTGCTAAGTTATAGGTTGTAAGAAGGGTTTTACTCCACCTTGGTATTTACCAAAAAAAGAAGCTAGTAAAAGTTTGTTTAGGGAGTGATCCACCTTATAGATTGTCGTGAAGTAGAAATTATGATTCTGAACCACATTATATTTTAGCGTTGTGTAAGTGTGTTTGTGTTTCTTATTTATGCCTTGTTCTATATTCCACTGCGCATAACCCATTTTGTAGACGTACACAATTAAAATTGCAATAAAAGGTGAAATCACTATTCACCCCCTTTAGCGAATGTCATGGTCCCAACAAGTAATATCTGAGTGAGGTGCGCTCTTCTACATACTAACCATCAAGAGAGCAACTTAGAGGAATAAGCATCAATAATAGAGCCAACTGACAAATCCGATTATGACATTCGGATACCTCTGCCATACGATCGAGAGGGGTTCTCGATGTGGAGCTTAAGAATGAAGACATTTCTTATGATGGACTTCGAGCAATGGTTCATCCTAATGGAAGACTTTGAAACTCCAAAGAATAGTAAAGGTAATCTTCTCAAGAAGAAGAGATGAACCGAAGAGCAAATCCGACAATTCAATACAAATAAAAGGGTAACAAATATTTTAATTAATGTTATCCCTAATAATTTAATGCATAGAATAGGTGAGTATAAGGATGCCAAGGAGCTTTAGAGTAAATTGACAGAGCTTTAGAGTAAATTGACTAAGCTCTATGAAAAGCCTTTATCGGTCCAACTAGGGGAAGAAGTAAAGCTTGAAGAAAAAGCTTTATCTTTTGAAGAGCATGAGGAGTCAGAAGCTGAGAAGTACTCGACATCTGAAGAGGAGGAAGAATTAAAGGAAGCTTATACCTCAAGGATTAAGGAGGAGGAGAGACTATCGTCAATTCTGGAATAAGAGGAGACATCTACTTCCAAAGTCTAAGAAGAATTTTTCCAAGCTTCATCATCTACCAACCAGGAAGGTAACTCAAGTATAGTTGTAAATAAAAATAAAAATAATATTGTATGCTTGTAGGAAAGTTGGACACTACGTACAAGAATAAGTGTCCAAAGAGAGCTAAGATGAAGACTCAAGAGAATTCCAAAGTGAAGACGAAGGCCAAAGATACTGGAGTCCAAACCTAAAAGAGCAAGGAGCATATAGTGTGTTTCTTATGTCATAAGAAGAGTCATTATAGGAATCAATATTCAAGGGGAGGTACCCTAGGAAGGACATGATAAATTTTAACATTTTTTCCTAATTAAATTTTGATAAAAAACCATGTTATCAATAAATTTTATTGTTTAGTTGCTAAACATTATAATTATATGCTTAAGGACCAACGTAGAAATACATTTTTTTGCTTAGGAGTCAAACATTATTACTGTAAATCTAAGAACAATTCTAGAATAGTAAATCTTAGAAATTCTTTACCTAAGGACAATCTAAGCATTAATCCTAAGAAGGGTAGATATATGCCTAAAAGGAAGAAAAATATTAAAGGAATAAATGGACAATAAAAAATCCAACAATTAGAGATAGAGAATTAAATTTTGAGATCAAAACTGGACCTTAAAAGAATAGAAAATTCAATTAAAGAATCTAATGGTCAAAATCTAAGTTTGAATAAATAAAATTCATCTAAGGATAACAAGGATTTGAGTTACAAAATGACATTATATTTTTCGGTTCATATCGAATGCAACCATGTGTGAATAGAGGAGTTCGATGCATGCTGATGTTGCATTGTGCTCTTTCAGCAATCAAGCTAAAGGATTTGTTGTATTATAGTACAAAATACGAAGATGTCACCAATCTTATTAATGGACACCTGCTTTTGAATTTGTGAGTTCATCAAGGACTTTTTTCCTTCGACTATAGGTGACTGATGCGGAATAAGTAGTCATGGAAGGAGACGCTAGAAATGTCTTGTGAGGTGGTGGACAAATACCATGAGATTTTGGTCCACCACCACTAGGGTTTGTGAGGTGGTGGATAAAATCGTCTGATCTAGTGTTAACTTTATCAGGAGAAGAAGATCGAGGACCTGTACTGTTGCGGCCTGGAAAGAACCCATCCTCTCGTCATTTCCGAGGACCAAAAATCTTAGCCGCATCAGTTGGCGCCGTCCATGGGAATACAAGAGCAAGACATAGAGATGCAACATCCGGAGGTTCCGTCGAGGACTTTCCTTGCAGAGGAGGTACCTATCACTATAACTCTGTCACAACTAGCTGTTATGATCGACCGAGCGGTCACTGAATCACGAGCAAAAGAAGGTCAAAGAGTGGGGGGGGGTATCAACAACCTCCTTCTGAAGAACCATCGGGACGAGTAACAATGGGTGAGGGGACCTCTCACGGTCTCCTCGCCGATTTTTATGCTCCTGAGAGCAATCCATCTAGAGTGCCTACGGGAGAAGCTGACCGATATACCTTCATCCCGCCACCTGGAGGAAGAGAAGAGCAAGAGGAAAGCCGCTTCACCCATGCTCTAGAATATACTGATCTGTCGTCCTTCACTGATGATATTTTGTTTGAATTTCCTTTTGCACATTTTAGGGCTCCTCACTTGAAGGAATATGACGATTCGGTGGATCCAGAAGAACATATTCGTCGCTTCGAGAATACTGCACTTCTCCATCGATATTCTGACGCTATCAAATGTAAAGCCTTCCTAAACACCCCTGGGATCGGCCGCCCAGAGATGGTTTAACACTCTGCGCCCCAACTCTATCACCTGTTTTAGAGATCTGAAAGCCAATTTTTCTGAAGCATTTCGCTAGTTGTAAAAGATATCAATATACTCCCTCCACTCTGCTCCATTTAAAACAGGAGGCTAATGAATCTTTACGGAGTTACATTAAGCGCTTCATCAAAACTGCTATAGAAATCCCGGCAGCTACCCCTGATCTTTTAGCCGTCGTCATATCACATGGGCTGCAAGAGGGCCTTTTCTCAGTTCTCTGCTGAAAAGAGCTCCGGCCAACTATGAGGAAATGTTAGGCCGAGCTGAAAAATATATTAATGAAGAAGAAATTCTCAAGGCTTACCGAGCTGCCAAAGGATCCACTTCCACCCCCTCGACTGAGGAGAATCCCTTATCAACTCGATGACCTCCGCCTCCAAGAAGAGAATACCATAGGCCCACCCCCTATAATGCTGCACCTCGATGGCCCTTCTTTCTAGGAGGGCAACCATCTCGACCCTTCCGACTAGAAGCTCCACCTCTTCCACCTCAGCAGGGGATGGCCACTAAAACATTACCAACTCCTCATACCAGCGTCGAAAAAGAAATGGAAGTTTTTGACCGCTATGGCCTCCTCCGTCGCCCCGCTGGATACTGAGAATGTCCTCGAAGCACTCCCTCTCTGTTCTTTTGCCAATACCATCTAGACTATGGTCATACCAGTGATCATTGTTATGGGTTGCGATAGGAGTTAGCCCGCATCAGAAGAGATTATTTTCTTCAGGTTACCCCAATCGAGCCCAATCCTGAAGAATGTCAGAAGCCATGGATAGCTTGGCCTGAGCCATCCAATGGGAGGAGACAGTCGGCTCCCAGGAAAGGGAATCCTTCCAAGGAGAATCGATCAAGTGTACCTGAAACAGGGAGAGCCGAGGAGAGTGGATTGGAAGTCTCGGAAGATATCCCAACTCGGGGCGTGATTCATGTCATTGCTGG
>JBAMHZ010000038.1:3458550-3470798 GCA_037177395.1 Alpinia galanga
GGTGTATCGTCTCTGTAAAATTATTCCACGTTGAAGTCATACTTTACTTAAAGAAAGTAAACTCTTTTGTGTTCGCTCGTCCTCAGCGTCGGCCCCCACCAACCAGTCCTATAGTCAACATGGAGGATGTAAATCACGAAGAGCACTTTGTGCCTAACTAAAGGTTAATACAGCAGGAGGGCAGGTACCTCGAAAAGGCTTACAGTCTTTGGGGATTGACCCTTGCTCTCTTGTATAAGTCTGCTATCGCGTTAGCCACAAGACCCTCTCGTGAGGACAAAAAAATAAACTCTCAATTCAGTCCACTTGGTCCACGATCATCAGGTACAAATTTTTTAGCCCCCAAGGCTAACTTAGATGGTCAGCGCAGCCGTGTTAAGGCTTGAAAAAGCAAGGAATCAATTTCTAGAGTTCACCTTTAGGTTACCGATGACTCCGCATTTTTTACACTGACCACTTGGTATTTAATTTACCCCCTTCATACGTAGGGGCAGCGGTGGGAAACTATTAACGTGTGTCAGTTCCACATCATGTATAGATTTTTCTATATTCGCCAGTGATATATATCCCAGTAAAAAAATTAAAATTGTGTATATTTATAAAATGTCTCAGTCGTCTTACCGCTGCACCGTGACATCGCAATTGTATTTGAAAAGATTGATCGTAGGGCAATGAGATACGAATAATTTAAGACTCAGGCCAGGTCGGCTCAAGGCATAGGCCATTAAAGTCTATATCTAGTGCCCTATTTTATTGGTCTAAAAATTAAGCCATGGAGATTCCATTAAGATATATGCCTAGGGTCCTATTTTAAGGTCTATGCCTAGGGCCCTAAAATAGTTACCTAGGGCCTCTAAAATGGTTAAGACAGTCCTGCTAAAAAGGAAGAATGTCCGAAATAATTCAGACTTAAGTCAATGTTTAGAAGAAATAGTAGACATATATAAAAAACTTAGAGATATTTTCAAATGAACAATAAAACATTCTCAATCAACCTATATGGACATAATATATTCTTTTACACAATTTCAATATACAGATGTTTTAGAGTAGAAGCATTATATCTTTCATAAAGAAAGGAAAAACTTTTAACTTTGATAATAGAACAATCAATTCTATTTGGTCTCAGAGGACTTATAAGAAAACACGGGAGGAAAAGTATTAGTCATACTATATGATTATAGATTTCAAGATTAAAAAAAAAATCATAATAGAATTAATAGAACTAGACATGAATAATAATCTAGACATAACCTACTTATGTCCAAACTTTAACATGACAATAAAGATTTCACTAGACGTATAAAAATAATAATACAGGTAGAGGATATGGAAACTTTCACAAAAATAATATACAATTAGAAATGATATTTTTTTTATTTTTATTATAACTTCTAAAATGTCTTTGTCCTTTTGAAGATATCTTGTTATAAAGTGTGAAACTAATTTTTACTATACCCTTAAGATAAAGTAACTTAATTAGTTTGTTTCTTCTAATTTATTTTGGACTTCTAGAAATTCAATATATTTTATTATTAATTTCATTTTTTTTCTAGAGAATATTAAGTCATGTTTCTCAAATAAATTGAAAATCATATGTAAACGTGAATAATATTTTGCTTTGATTTTTTGAAAATGCTAAAATGTCATAGATATAAACACAGATACATCCCTGAATACTGTATTCATTTTTCACTTAAACATTTATTATTAGTTATTATTTATCAAATATCTTATATTCATCTCTATAACAATTGCCAATCACTCTCCCACTCGCCTATCTAATCGGCTGGGCTCTCCGCCTAGTCCAAATCGCCTTGGATTCTATGAGCCAGACACTGAGTTCTAGATTGGATCGATCAAATGTAGTTCCTGATTACTCGTCTCCACATCAAGTCAGAGACATGAGGAAGATATATATATATCTACCTATCTTCTACAACAGAAAGTAGTAGTCCTCGCCCCGCGAAATGGAACGGGACAAAGAACGCCTGTTTCCAGCTTTCCACTCTCTCTTTACGACCTTCGCCAAAGTAAGGGGTAAATTAGGGCCGGCAAGACGGCAGAGCTCCTTCTCGGTCGTCGGCGACGTGACCGAGGAGAGAGAAGTCGGAAATATGCAATGTTACTCCGAGTTCTCCGTGATTTCCATAGGCATTTCAAGATTGCAGCGACACCGTTGGACCGAGCCTGAAATGAGTAAGACCTAGTATAACTATTAATATATATTTTATGAATATGCCAACTATAGCATTGTCTGGGTGGTGTAGTTGGTTATCACGCTAGTCTCACACACTAGAGGTCCCCACTTCGAACCTGGGTTCAGACATTTTTTAAAATTCTTTAGGCATTATTAGTCTGCACCGTTCTAACGTTTTAGCAACTATATATACTATATTGTTATCGCCCATTATTACTTATTTTTGTTAAAAGAATACTCTTTTTATTCAAAATAAAATAAAATATCATTCTATTATATTTTTATTTTTATGTAAATTTGCTCCATCAAAATTATTATATATAAAATATTCTTTATTAATTTTTTGAAAATTAAACATTTTAATTACTATAACTTATTACATTATATATTGTACTAAATTAATTTTATTTCAATTAAATTGTTAAATTATTTAGTATTAATATGTATTAAATTAGATAAAAATATATCAACCTGAATTACTTTAACATGAACAACATATTAGCCATACTATACTTTTTTTCTCATTTATTTAATTGACATATGAATTTAAGAATATATTCGTAAATTAATTTTTATCATTTTGTTAATGGATGAAAAATAATTTTCTTTTTTCTCTCTTAATTTCTCAGTGAAATTCTCCTACCTCATTATAGTTCCATACCTCGCATGCGACGATAGTATGAGACCTTGTGTGAGGCCATCTCGCCTCATGCGACAATGGGCACTGAGCAACAAGTTTCAGCCTCGCATAATAGTGAATGGTGACCTTGTGTGATAGTCAGCAACTATCCTGTGCACGCGACGAGTAATTTTGTTTTATTTTTTTTTCTTTTCTCTCACCTTTCTCAAGTATTTTTTTTTTAATTTTGTCTTGGAGATTTTTTTCTGTTCTAAATTTCTTTCCTTTCTCATTTAAACAAAGGCTAAAGAAAAAGATAATCTGTTGTTTTTTTTTATTTTACCAACTATAAATCAAATTACTATATGCAGGCTAGTAAAAAAGTGATAATGCTCGTCCAAAATGTTTTTTCATGATTCACGTTAATATTTATGAAAAGGAGATACATCAATACCGAGCGACCTCTTAAATAAGAGAGTTTAGTTATTCCTCAGGAAGTAAACTCTAGAAAAATTGACTCTTATTCAATGTGATAATTCTATCGTCCGAGTACCACCTCAGTTACGCGCTGCAGGTTAATTCTGTTAGTAAGTACATGAAAATTTACCTATAATGGATAACAATTAATTCCTGAGAAATTCATTACCTTGAACTATCAAGGATCACTTACTATGCACTTTCCGATTTATCCCCTTTTCGATAGAAGCAGCTGAGGGGGTCATTAATATAACAATTTCACATTTATAAATCAAATTGCTATAGGAAAATCTCAGTATATTTTTTTAAATTTACCCTCTGTATCAATTGACATATATTGATAACTTTACATAGGAAAATCAAAACTAATGTTGCATATTATATATACTTTCTCTATACTTTCTTTTTTTACTCTATGTATAGATTTCATAATTTCAAATGCTCTAGATCGATCAATAAGTTTTGGCCAAAACTTATTGATGATCTTAATCAACTCTAACTAAACTCAATTCAAATCTAATATGTTTCTACGGTGCCCCTTCGTCCCACTATAATCAAAAGTTCAGTTTTAAGGCATTTTAGTTGTGCACAACTTATTAAAAATTCAAAACCTTTAATGTACCTTTGAATACCATCATAGTTGTACAGGGTTAAAATATTCTTAAACCTTAACTTTTAGCTATAGTGGAACTAAAGAGCATTGTAAAACCATATTAAGTTTGGATTAGGGTCAATCATAGCTGACTAAGGTCATCGATAAATTTTAGTCAAATTTTATTGATGGACCTAAAAGATTTGAAATTATGAAACTTGGATATAGAGTGGAAGAGGAAAGTATAGAGAAAATAGATATGATGTGTAATCTTAATTCTGAACATTTTACATGAAGTGAAGTTATACATATGTATCAATTGTTACATAAGTTGAATTTTAAAAAACATTTTTGCAGGGGAGGAAGATTTTGAAGTTAAGGCTTTGAGATACAATTAAACTCACGAGTAGAAATCTATTAGGAATTGAATTCAATTAAAACACTAAGACTATTAATAAATTTTAGCTGAAACTTATTGATAAATTTATACGATTTAAAAATTTAAAATCAGCACGTGAAATAAAAAAAAAAGAATTTTAAAATGTAAAAAAAATGTATAACTCTACTTTTGAACTTTATACAATATTCAAAAGTTTAAAATCATTGTGATACTAATTATGGTATTGATTTTTAAAAATCAATATCACTTAAATACAAATTTTTTAAAATCAATATTATTACGATGTTAATTTTTAAAAATTAGTACAATCGAATATTGAATCAGCACCTTTGACAATTTGTAAATCATAGTATATTTTTTAAAAATATCAAACTTTAGAGTCAAAATAATAATATATAATTCAGCCAAAAGTCGACATTCAGGCAAGGAGAGTGTTGTGGGTCCTGGTACTACCTTCAACGAGAAGACGGGTAGCAAAGGTGGCGATTCAAACGAGTTCCTAAGCACCTGCAGCCGGCAGCACCCGGACTTCAGTTTCCGGTTCGGACCTGCTATTAACTCAGCCCAAGTTCCTATCCACCCTAGCGTATAACTTATATCGTACAATTCCTCAATTGTACCGTTCAGTGACGTCATCCAAGGAGGAAGACTGGAAACCCGCGGTTGCCGACTCTTTGAAAGAATGGCTGCTTGGACGGGATCCAGAGTCCTACACGGCCACGGCTATTAAATCAGCCAACGTCTTCTTCTCGGTGTCTCCGCCATCGCCGACGTCTCTCGGTTCCCCGATCGCCGCCGTCTCTTCTACCGGTGAGTAGCTAGTTTCCCTGGAAATCTTGTTTCTGCAACGCCGGTACATCTTGTTTGCTTTCCGTGGGTTTGGAATATTGGATCTGTATAGTTTTCATCCAGGTTTCTGCTTCCGATCTCGGATCTTGCCATTGTTGTTTGTGAGTCCTTTTCATATGCCCCTTTTAATTTAGGAAACCCTTTCGGTTTAAATGTTCATCAGAGCTCTCATGTCGTCATCACTCATCGCTCCATATTCAATTCCTGATTTATGCACTGTTTTTTATTGGAAAATAGGATATCTAGTGAAATTTAAGCTATTTGGAAAGGATTTAATGCCCATTCTATGATTCACACGCCATGACTACGACCTAACTTTCTTAAAGAGTTTTGCTGTAATCTTCATTTACTATTTAGTGCCAATCTTGATTGAACTTTTACATGGTGTTTAGGAAAACTACACTTTGGTGATAATTGTGACAATTTGGATTTGCTAAGAGAAAAGAATTCCAGAAATATTATGACACTTGATTTTATTATACGTTGGGGATTTTTTTTTGTTTTTTTTTGTGTTAATCAATGGGGACTGTAAAGCCTAGATGAGCTCTCTACAATAACTCAGGTTTTAGCATTGTAGTTCATTTAGTATTGTCTTACCAACATGATTCAATTATCTCATGCGGTCTAGTTATCAGCATACCTGTTTCTTAAGCTTGGTGAATCTATCCAACTAGAAATGGTTGGTGTATCCATTGTTGGGTCTTACATGCCATCGACTAGAATTATATTGGGTTGAGAGTTAGATTCTAGGATTGACAAACGCATTAGATGTTAACTAGGTATTAGTGTTTCTTTTTTGTTTCACGGGAAATGTTACTTTGAAATAATTCTTTTGGATTGTCCAATGTTTGGTGCAATGCGATGTACAGCTAAGGCATTGGTGTAACTCTTGAAATAGTCTTGAGACAAGGTCAAAGCTACTGCCTCCATTTCGGTGAAGCCTGGTAAACCAGGTTTGGAACGTCGCCAACAGCTTCCCAGGCCTTAATGTAGCAATTTCTTGAAGTGTTATTCATAATTATTCATCTCTCCTTCATAAAAATGGCTCGATTAGTTCCTCTGTCCATCTTTTTCAGCTTATCACCATGTCAACTGTCCCTATCTCATGTGCCTGCACACTGAGTGGAGGCAACTTCAAGCTCCAGCCCTTTTCCCGGCTGATCAAGAGCACATCCTCACTGAGCTCCCTGAAGTGCATTTCCAAAGCATCTTCCCTGAAGGTATCCACCAGTGACTTCAGGGCATCCGCTGTGGCTGTTTACAAGGTGAAACTCATCGACTCAGAGGGGGTCGAACATGAGTTTGAAGCTTCCGACAGCACCTACATACTCGACGCGGCCGAGACTGCCGAAGTGGAGCTTCCATACTCATGCCGAGCTGGAGCTTGTTCAACTTGTGCCGGCCAAATTGTTTCAGGCAGTGTTGACCAGTCCGATGGCTCTTTCCTTGATGAAAAGCAAATGGATAAGGGGTACCTTTTGACTTGCGTTTCCTACCCCAAATCCGACTGCGTCATTCTCACCCACAAGGAAAGTGAACTCTATTAATTGGCCCGCTGGCCGAGTCAAGGATTAAGAGATATGTACTCATCAACTGGTGGGATTCAGTTGCTCAGATGAAGGATTGAATTAGTTTCTTGCACGCTTTATCCCATTGTCTCTGTTGTCCAATACTGATATTAACTCTACTGTCGCCTTTTTATTCGTCTATTGGATAAATTCAGAGTATTTTTAAACTAGTGGATCAAGCTAGATTATAAATAAGCCAAGTCGAACTTGATTTCTGTTTGAAATAATTGATCTTTCTTCCCTAACTTCTTCAGGGAACTGCCACTGAGTTTTACTAAAGTCATTGAAAGTTCTGTGATTTTCTTATAAGATATAGAAATAGTTGATACAAAACAATATCATATGTACGGATATTATAGATCATAATTGAGGATTAGACCAATTAATAAATTTGTTTGTTCATTATCATTCACATTGTTTTTTTTTTCTTTTCAAAATCAAGTCTTTAATGATCTAAATTTATTTATTTTATATATTTTTCAATTTAAGCGAGCGCTTATGTATCAAATTTATTTATTTAATATATTTTTCACTTTAAACGGGCACTTATGTATCAAATTTATCTATTTTATACATGTTTCATTTAAGCTAGCACTTACCCAGGTAAATATCTTTTTTACAGTCCAAGAGAAATAAGTTTATTTTTAATGTATCAAGCTTATTTACAAACACCTTTCGATTTACATCCCTAAAGCATTTGTTCAAAAAATTTCCATTTACAACCATAATGATATAAAGAAAAACTTTTGATCAAAATTGTTCATGAACTGAGAATTAATTACTTCAGCTACATTGAAGTTAAATATTCAACTTCGAATCCAAAATCCAAATCAATCAATATAAAATCAAAAAGCTGAGAGATAAAAAATGAAACGTATGCGAATAATCTTGCCTTGAATCCAATATAACCTAATCACTTGCGCTCATTCTAGGGTAAAAGGTATCGTCAATGCTACTTGTGCCATTGCAATGGTCGCATAAGTTATTATATTAAATGCAATAATATTTGTAACTGTATCAGTGCAAATCAATCCGATTTTTATTGATATTTATGCATAAAGGTGAGACTTTAGCAGTCGATGGAATAGAAACACTGTTTATATATATATATAAAGAATGCCTATGATAAAAACAATAATAATTACCCTTATTTATTTTATATATATTTTCACTTCACGAAGCTTATATCTTTTAGTTTACAATCCTAGAAAATGATAGCAAAAAAATTGAAATTTATAGAGGCCCTACATGAACAATAGGGTGATTATATGATTCCAAATCCTATGATAAAACCACATAATTAAACAAAGTAGCAACTAAAATTAAAGGAGATCATATGGTGATTATGTGCAAATCAAATCCTATGATGAAACTTCATAATTAAGTAAACTAACAACTAAAACTCAAGGAGACGGAGAAACCCCTTCACAATTGCGCCGAGTGTTGTTCCAAATAGGACATGGCAACCGTGGCATGGAATGCGGCTCCAAAAGGAAGTGCCATCTCATCAAGGAAGAAGTAGGGGGAATGCAATGGGTGAGGCGGCCCCAAGCTTTCATTTCCAACTCCGAGCCAAAACATGGCACTCGGCATCCTCTGTGAAAAGAAGCTGAAGTCCTCGGCGCCCATGATAAGCGGGCTCTCAAGGACATTGGCATAACCGACCAATTTCTCCCCCACATTCTTAGCATGCATATACATCCCTTCATCATTCACGGTCGCAGGATACGGTATGAGCTTCTGCTCTAAAAAGTCCACTAAGGCAGTGCAACGGTGAACAGAGGCCTGCGTCTCAATGGTCTGCAAGCGCGCGCAAATAGAAAGCGAATTAGCCATTGCATTTGTGCTAGTAGTTCGTTGCCAGGGTATTTGAAACGTTTACCTCTTTGATCCTTGTCGAAAGTTCATTCAGACCTTCTGTGGTTGTGCTCCTAAATGTGCCACCAAAAGCCACTGTCTCTGGAATGACATTGTAAGCATCTCCAGCTTTTACAAACCCTACTGATACCACCTGTAATAGAAATTAGTGTCATTTACACTATAAACCGAATAATACCAAAAGGAAGGATAATGGAAACTGCAACACTTGTTAAATAAAATGATATGGCAAATTTCAATTTCTGAAACTTGAGTTACTCTGCTATCAAGAGGGTCTGTCTCTCGCGACACGAGCTGCTGAAGGCTGAGGATTGCAAATGATGCAGGAATTAGCGGATCAATTGCTATATGTGGAGCTGCAGCGTGTCCACCTTTTCCTTTAATTATCGCTTCAAATCGGCCTGATGCAGCAAGAAGAGGACCAGGCTTGGAGGCAATTTGACCAGTAGGAAGTGTAGGCTCGACATGCAAAGCAAAGATTGCCTCTATGTCATCCAGTTTACCCTCTTGCAACATATGGTATGCACCAGCATGACCCTCTTCCCCTGGTTGGAAAACAAGTTTAACTGTTCCCTTCAAGCACAATAGACATACAACTTTGGTAAGAATGACAAAATCATGCAGTAATGATAATTAATTACGATTCTGTCGCAGAAACATGGATTTATCGATCAATTCTCTGGTCATAGATGTACCTTCAGTTCACTTTTACTATTTTGAAGCAGCTTGGCTGCACCAAGGAGCATGGTTACATGAGCATCATGACCGCAAGCATGCATTTTCCCACTTTCTTTGCTCTTGTACTCCCAGTTCACAAGCTCCTTCCAGAGGACAATAAGGACATAGTAACTAGAATTTCTTGCTTTTTGACTAAAATACACTATATTCGCAATCCAAGACGATTCATCAACTGAAGTTATAAAAGTATGTTTTGCAGAGTAAATGTCAGTCACCAGTATATTGTTTGGACATGATCATTGAATCTTATATGTCAAATCATGCGAGAGTCTCAGCTAGTCGCAGAAAATTTCCCAAAGTGAATGATCATTACGGAAGAAATTTTTTGAATGATCATTACGGAAGCAATTTTTTATCTTCTACTTAATATTCAACAAACACAAGCTAGGAAGGCTCCTTCCATCTTTCCTAGGAGGAAGGCTACATGGTTTTGCAGTCATTAAACACCGTGAAATTGAATCACAAAGATTAGATGAGGCCAATGGTGAATTATCAGGATTAGATGGTCGGTCGGTCGATCTAGGGTTTTGAACACCAAGACATTAATGGAGTAAAAAATCTCATCTATTGACCCTGTTTAAAAGCGTCAAACCCAAAAACCAAAATCCCTATGGAAATGCATCCGAATTGGGTCGGGTTCTCGCGTACCTGCAACGGGAGCGCATCCATGTCAGCCCTAAGGGCAAAAACGGGACCAGCGCCGGAGCCGACGGAGGCGACGACCCCGGTCTTGGCGACCGGCCAAGTGTAGCTGATTCCGAGAGCATCGAGCTCCGACCTGATTAGCTCGCTCGTCCCGTACTCCTCGAAAGCGAGCTCCGGGTGCTGGTGGATCCGCCGGCGGAGGGTCGTCAGCCAGTCGAAGAACTCCGGCGATCGTGCCGATTCGAGCAGCTCGAGACCGGATAGCGAGGCTCCCAAAAGGAAGAAGCCAGAGGAGAGGAGGAGGATGTGGAAGAGGAGGAGGAGGTGGACGGAGGGTCCGAGAAGGGAAGAAGACGAAGCCATGGAATCGAAAGTCGACGGTGCGTTGCCCACAACAATTAATAGTACAATATGTCATTCCAAACTAATCACTTAATTATCGATATAATTAATTTGAATACAGCTTAATAATTAACTTCGCGATGATATTTTAAATTACTGTATTAATTAGCAATTAATTGTTGATTTACTATATATCATTAAATTTAGAATAATAATAACAGTCAAATATGAGAGCAAATAGGATAATTACATTCAAAAATGTTTACAAATAAATATACAAATGATACAAGTAAAATCAGATGCACGAGATCCAAAAGAAATTAGAAATTGAGTGACTTTAAAAATCGAGAATCAAAAGAGTTGAGGACTAGAAAACCGGAGAAGTTGAGAATTGAAGAAGTTATAGACTCGATGATTTGGAAAGTCAAGAATAAAAAATTCAGAAATCAGCAACCTAAGAAGTTGAGAATCGACAGAGTCAAGAATCTGACAACTCTAGAAGTCTAGCGTTGAAGAAGCTGAGAGTTTGACAACCTCAAAAATTTAGAAAAGTCAAGAACATAAGGAGTTGAGAATTCAAGAGTCGAAAATATGAGAAATTGGGAGTCTGATAACCATAAACTAAATTTTTCTCTATAACGTTACATCTAGTTCCCTAAAGGCATACTAAATGAAGATTCTTCGTAACGGCGGTCCCTTGACAATAATCTATCAAAATTATCATTGGTAAGTAATCCTAATCGATAAAAGCAAATTAAGATAAAAAAAGACTTCTTATTCTCTTTTTCTTTTTTGGCATATCTTTCTACACTAAATGTTTTTTATTTTATTTTTCAATTTGACTTAAATATTAAAGGGATATCATCGGAGTTCCAACGTCCTCTGACTTGTGTTATAGTCAACAGGTACTTATTACAATGACATGCTTCATATCTGTGAAATAGTTCTCCATGAATCTTCGACGAAAGGGATTAAATGCTTACCGCATCAACAAAGATTGTATGTATCAAACTTAATTTGAAGGTTTCAAAATTTATTTATCTTCAAAGATCATCTTACATCGTTAGAGCAAATTATTTATAAGACTAAGATAATATTTTTAGAATCATATTTGCATTGTATCTAGATATTTTAAATTTATATAATTTTGATTATTCAATTTAATATAATTATATTTATCGACCAATCCAAATTATTCAATGAGCAAAATTAATTATTCACTGGTTTTTTTGTCCTTTCTGTCTACCTTAATGCCCAAATATCCGTTAGATTGGATTAATATTTTTATATATAAGCAATATGGGATATGAATTCTCAACAACAATTTCTTTATTTACTTGAATTAAATAGATGCTAGAGAAGTGGGAAAAAAAATAATATCTAAAGAATATATAAATAAATATACCATAAAAAAAAAAACAATTAAAAGACATCTTGAATTATTCATGTAAGAATATATACGAATAAATATCAAAGTTGCACCACTTTAAATCAGCTTTAGTTAAAGTTGTTCAATTAGGTCAAAGTCATTAGAAATATAACTTTGTATTAATTTCTTTTAAATGAGATGATTAATTATGGACACTTGAAATGTTGTAGCTTTATTTATTTTCCGCTATCAGATGATTGATTAAGAACAACTGTAAAAACTGCTAATATGACAGTTCTATATATATTTTTATTGATAACTTTCAACAAAGCTACACCACTTTGGCGTAACTTTGATACTTTAGAGGTTTAATCAAAGTTAGTTTCTCTAAGGCAAGCACATAAGAATATTTCAGATAAAATATTATAGATAAAATGTTCTTTTAAATGAATTTGGAAAGGGAGAAATGGCGCACTTTCATAAATCTAACAAACTCAAAACAGACTAGCAAAATTTATTTAAAATGTGAATTATGAAAGTCTGTGTCTGCCTCTAAAATTATTCAAGAATA
>JBAMHZ010000038.1:3493542-3508578 GCA_037177395.1 Alpinia galanga
TGCTGCCGAGGCATAGAAAAGATCCGGTCTTGTGCCGAGACGTAAGAGATAGGAGCCTGCTGCCGAGGTATAGAGAAGATCCGGTCTCGTGCCGAGACATAAGAGATAGGAGCCTACTGCCGAGGCATAGAGAAGATTTGGTCTCGTGCCGAGACAGAAGAGATAGGAGCCTTCTGCCGAGGCATAGAGAAGATCCGGTCTCGTGCCGAGACATAAGAGAGGAGCCTGCTGTCAAAGCATAGAGAAGATCTGGTCTCGTGCCGAGACATAAGAGATAGGAGTCTGCTGCCGAGACATAGAGAAGATCCGGTCTTGTGCCGAGACGTAAGAGATAGGAGCCTGCTGCCGAGGCATAGAGAAGATCCGGTCTCGTGCTGAGACATAAGAGATAGGAGCCTATTGCCTCACGAGACATAAGAGATAGGAGCCTGTTGCCGAGGCATAGAGAAGATCCGGTCTCGTGCCGAGACGTAAGAGATAGGAGCTTGTTGCCGAAGCATAAATTTTACCACATTGTAACTGGGCATAATGAGAACCCTGGCTGGACTAGCCCCACCTAGCCTCCACTATTTTGAACAAGTTAAGTCTAGTCCGGTCGAGTCAAATTGAACAGAGTCATGAGTAATTTCTGACAACATCAATCAGGTTTACATCTTATAAAAGGTATTATTTGTTAAGGTGGTTATTTAGATATGCATCCTGGTAAACACATTTTGCATCTATATTTTCCTTCATGGTTTCATCTCTTAATATCTTGTTAAAATTATAGGCATCTCAAACTCGTGCATCGAAATTTATAGATTAATTTATGCATACCTGGATCCAAACCTCTGCAATATCAGCTCTCTAGCAATAGTTCTAGTTTGTGTCTTTAGAAGCTCATCAGCCTTTCCGACAAGCAGTTCTCTCAGGCCCCCATATTTGTCCTGTAAACCTCCAGCCCTGCTTCAGATTAATATATTATTTGGAAGAGATACATTATAGCTTTGATGAATAAGTGTCTAAAAGTGAAAGATCTTGGTTGTAAAACCTATTACAGAATAATCTTGGAATCATAGAATAAAGATCCCGTTTAGAAAGGGTACTGGGAAGTCCATATGGTCCTCCCTGCAAGACTTAAATTGTTGATCCAAAAATTCTAAACAATTTATCTGACTCTTATAGTAATGAAAGTCATCTTTATAAAAATACAAAAGTTGAACGGTACTAAATCCCTTTTAACTAGCCATAAAAATAGATTTTATACGAAATAAAAAATAAGAAGAATATATTAAGATTTGGTCTTGGATTAGCAATGCGAGATAATAAAACTTAAAGGGAAGAAAAAAAATAAAAGAAAGAAATAATTAAAGCTCCACCGGTGGTGGTTGCACGGGGTAGGGGAGGGTAAATAGCATTTTTAAAGTATTATTTTTACTTTTCTTTAAAACATAAGTAAGACAAAAAAAAATACACGGAAACAAAAATAACAAAAGTATTTTTTTTACTTAATTCACAATCAACGACAAAGCCTATGATCTAAATTCAAACTTTGAAAGACAATCTACTATTAGAGTTTTTTCCTCGTTAAAGATAAGAGATGTGAAACTAAAAAAAAAAAAAAAAAAGATAAAAGGAGACACCATATCTATTTACTTTAATTTTCCAACCAGTTTACACACGTATATATATTCAAATCTTTTTCAAAGTGGACACTAGGGATGGTTAAAGGTGCATTGGTTGGTTCAGGCAATTTCCACAAGGATCAGTTCAAAATGAGAAATTTTCATGAACATGAAACAACACAGAGAGTAACAGAGTAGAACTTGCACGGGATACAAAATAACTCAATATAATGAATTCGAGAAGGTGATAGTTCTTCAATTCACTCAACAATAGTTACTAACTACTCAAAATCTCTCGCCAAATCTGAAGAACACGGCGCCTGTGCCAGAATTGTGATCAACTGCATACTCTGCTCTTACCATCCCAAGCTTGATGCCACCACCGTAGGAAGATCCATGTCCAACGCGGCGGAAAAACTCAGTTGGGTTTCCTTTCACATCCTTTGAGCTGCCAAGGTCATTTCCATGCTCGGCAAAAAAGTACACTTGGGTATTCCTCACAGGGATCCGCAACTCGGCAGCCACCTGAAATAGGATGGGAAAATAATCACAGCGTGCCTTGGGAAACAAGAAGTAACCTGCTAATTGAGATACAGATTTTGAAGACAGCAGTGGGTGAAGCTTTTACCTCGAGAATGTTCCTGCAGGCACCCAACTCTCCCATGTTGTAGCCTCTCACTGAGTAGGGTCCTCCGAGAGTGAAAGCGTCATAGCTAGGGAGGTCTCCGATGCAACCACCGTAATGTCCATGTAAAACTAAAACAGGCGGGGGTGATTTACCAGTACCTTCTTCAACTTGTTTCAACTGAACGAAGCGGGTTAATGTGAGCTGATGACGGTTGAAGAATGGAAAATTGCTACCAATTCCAAGACCTTGGTCCAACTACAATAAAAAAACAAGTAATCAGATTTTTTGATCAAAAAGTGATGGCTTTTTTTGTTTACTCTACAGCAATTCATTTGTTTTATAGAATGTCAAGATGTCTTGATTCGTGTTAATAGTCCTGCATCTCATAATGAAGCTTACAAAACTATTCGAAATTCTCTTGCGATATGAGCCAGGAATTATGTAAATATGTAGGCGTGTCCATGTTTGTTTGCTTATAAATGCAAATATTAGAAAATTGGAAACCAAAACTAACACAACAATTGCAAAAAGGACAAGTCGAAAGAAAGCTATGTGCACCTGAAAGACATCTCTCTCTCCAACAATGGCACCATTTAGAAAGCTTGTGTTGTCACGTGTAATGTTTGCCTGAGCAAATGCCATCCGATCAGTGCCAGTTCCGCTGAGGGTTGTAGGAGGTCCATCGATGCTCAAACCACCAACAGGCAATGCTCGAACACCATGAGTGCATACAGTAGAAGTTTCATCACGCGTTGTAATCTCCTCCATCACGAGTCCATATGTGAATTTGCTTTGTTGAGTGAAGTTCTGCAATGTTGATACAAAAAATATGGCATCAAAGAGATAAATCACAGACTGGACTATACCTACTGATCCAACAGTAAAACATACCTCGGTCACATGGGTTTTCATTCCCATTCTGTCAATCCATACGGGTGGAACTTCGTCAGCACCTGGTCCACCAGTGAAAACAGGACTTAACTTCCTGCTGTTAAAGCAACTAACACGGAAGGTTCGATTGCGAGGATTTGTCACGCCATCCAGGTAAGGGTGCACATAATCAAGCTTGAAGGACAGATCATCCTGAGAAAGAGAGCATTGTGGTGTGAATCAAACTAAGCCATAGCTTCCATAACACTTATCGCATAGCTGAGTTCAAAATTCCTTGTTGTAGCTTTCATGTCTATTTTCTTAGATCAAAGTCCCTCTTACTGTGGCCACCTGTTATCCCAAGCATTTAGGCATCTAAATTCATATCCTTAATCTGAGGGATCGATCCCAATATACTGGTTGGAAGAATCAAAATTTGATTGCCGTAACCAGAATAGAATTACCTTTTCAGGCATATCAGATTTCAGAAACTTACCATGACAAACCAAGAACTTCTGCAAATTTGCATTGGGATTTATGCATACTGAGACATAACTTTAATGATTTATATCAATGTGAATGTGATTGATAAGTTTCTTATTTATACCATCTTATAATAATTATGTTATGCATGACTTTTAAAAAAAAAACAATTATATACTTTTCATTGTTTATATTTACACAATTGTGATAGGCCAAATTATTCGCAGAATAAGTAGATCTTAAATATTGAATGAAGAGAAAAGATTCATATGAATCCATGATCTTTTGTGCATATATCAATTTTTCTCGCAGAGTAGATAGTTTTGTATTCACACAAGGCATAAGCATTATGTGTTTCATACAGTGGAAAGACCAAAAGAAGGAAACAAGTGATGGGAAAGGGGGTGGGTGGTGGAGCCCATCCTGAATTTCACGCTGGTTTCATCCTCCAGAACAAAAAGAAAAAAATATTGACCTTTGCTTTGGCCTTCCAAATTTAGCATTCTCTCTTCTCTCCCTCTATTTGCGCACCCTCATAGGAAGCAAGGCGAAAGCATCTACTCAGTATTCCAGATAAGTATTCTTGAAATCATAATACTTTATAAATCAGAAACGACTAATAAGGAAGCAACATGTAGAAAAATTTAGAGTAGCAAATACAAGAATGGTAAGATGGATGTACTTAGTTACTAGAAAACCTATATAAAAAAAATACTAATATTCATGCAAACTAGGTGTATCTCAAATGTACAATAAAATGAGTGAAAATAGCTTAAGAGAGTATGGACATGTCTAAAGGCAACCAATACATTTTATATTTTGAAGAATTGAATCAATTAGAGGGAAGCTGCAAATGAACAATATAATAAAAAAAATTAATTAATTTGAATATTACTAGTGATAGTGTCTCATAGGGGTAGAACTGCAGGAAGAAATATAATTCAAGTAGCAAATCTATAGTTGGCACAGACAGACATGCTTTGATGGTGGTGGTGGTGGTGGTGGTGGTGGTGACAATGAACATAATTCAAAAAAGTTACCAAAAGAGAATTATGTAATTTTATACCAAGGAAATGTGCATATACCTGAGGATTGAGCAGATTACTTGATGTCACTGAACCAGAAATTGATCTGTTCAATCCTTTAATGTTACGGTGTTCAAGAGTGACAGTTCCACCAGGTTGAATAGATGCCTAGAAACAATAATGGCCACAATTTTAGGATAAATGCAGTCACTGTAGTATGCTACTTATGTGTAACTACTTTGCAATAAGTATCATAACCAAAGAAACAAATTCAATCAGTGATGGCTGTGCATGAAATTACCAGAGTTGGCCATCCATGACGTCCTGGTACAAAACTCCATTCTGTACTTACTTCAGCAGACTTTTGGTCCATTTCTCTAAGTTTGACTTCAACTATGATTCCTCCATCATTCTTCTCGTCAGGTCGTGGATTCAACTCTATGTTAGAGAATAGACCAAGTGAATTCATGTTTCTCAAAACTTGCTTTCCTGCTTCCATGTTAAACACATGCCCTGGTTGAAGCTGCATCATGTCAAATGTATACATTGTATAATATTAGAAATGAATAAATTACCATATTCTAGCAGCATTAGAGTAAATGTGCTGTGTGCACCGCTAGCACAATGTCAAATCTTCTTCTGAATAGATAATACCCAAAACAAGCATCTATAATTGGTGTAAATCCTAGAAGCACTCATTTAACAGTAAGAGAAAAAAGGAGGAAAAAAACATACGGGTGTCTAAAGATAGGAGGATAGCTAAAAGTTATGCGCAGATAAAGGGAACTGTGAGGTATCCTTATTTCCTTGAATGTCTCATCCTGATTTTGCATCAAAAAGCAAATAAAAGTAACATGTGGTTGTTATTAATTGAATATGGTTGTGGCGCTATATCCAAGTATAAAGTTGGCTAAAGAGAAAATTTTATCATAGACCCTATGATCCTATCTGTACGATTCAGTATGGAATTATGGATAGAAACTACAACCACAAGAAGCAAGTAGGTAGAAGTACCACTTATTATTGATCAATGACTAGAACTTACTAATTTGTATAAACTTAGTGAAACAAAAGAAGCCTTTAAAGATGGTAAAACCATACAAGTTGCAAATATATTTTCTACTTAATGAACTAGAGGCAGATATGATCATGCGCAAAATGGTAATATTTTATATATCATCTTAGCCATTTTTAAAGGTATTTGACCATGAGGTGCACCTACAACACATTGGGTGTGGGACAATCCCCATTTGGAGCAGGAGCGATAAGGAGCACAACTGACCTTAGGCTGAAAGTCCTTTTAATCTCACTTGCTTACCACTAGAACAAGCAAATGTTGGTATCTTAGCCTCTTTTAAATCAAATTATGGTCTGGAACCACTAGAACCCACATGGACAAAAAAAACAAATGTTACCACCAACAGAACATTTCCAACCAAGTCCTACCTTTAACCAAATTCCAAGAGAATATTACAAGAATGCTAGCGTGATATCTTCTTTTAGTGCTTACAATTACTCGAGAAAAAAAAACAATTTTCACTTTGTATTCTTTTAACTTTATGAAACATTAAAAAAAAAAACATTCCATCTTCTCATTTCAGGAAAAAAAAAAATGTGGGATTTCTAAACATTTACTCAATGAACTTTAACCTAGTGGAAGCCTCCCCTGGTCCTTCCCTACGCATCCAACTCTTGTTTTCAGGAATTAAGCGTTTCATTACTCTTCTCTTGTTGCTACGATTCACTAAATGCAAAGGAACTAACAGAGAACAAGTTCTATAGGAACTCCTGCTGGCTAAACTAGAGTAGCATTTTAATTCCTGAGAAAAAAAAGAAAAAAAATGTGGCAAGCAATCATACCAAAGAAGAGACTGTGCATAATTAGAAGACACAGTGAAAAATGAATATACCTGTTTGGGCAATTCCCGGCGAATAACAGCGAGCTGAGTATTTCCTTCAGTCGTGTTTCCGAGTTTATCCAAGAACTGGACATCGAGCTGAGTGATATCACCCTCCACAACCTCACATACCAATTCCCTTGTGTTCAGGTTCCCAAAATTGACCACCTGGGCGCACGCATACCCTTCGTCGTGGTACCATTTTTGCACCCGGTCACGAATTGTCTGTAGCGTTCTAGCGCTCAACTTCCCCTTCTCTTGCAGCATCTTAACAATGTCCTGCTGCACTTCATCAGAAAGCAAGCACGGCCTCGACCGATCAATCCTCTTCTTGTACTCCCGATCCTGTGCTCGCATGAACTCCAATCTCTCCTTCTCCGTCATGTCTGCGTCCATTTCCATCACTTTTGTCTGTGGCAGCAGCCCAACATTGATGCATCGGAACGACTCGGCAGACATCCACGTGCTCTCAGTGAACGGCACCGTGATGACCAGGGTGCCGTCAGGCTTCGTCTTGCCTTCGAGGTCGACCTTCTCGAACATTCCCGAAGAGGCTAAATTTTCGAGTTCTTTCTGGAGCTGAGCCTTGGTGTAGACGCCGCCCGGACGCAGTGTCATCATCTCAAAGAAGGAGTCCTGGGAGCCGGAGACGGTGGTTGACCGGCGTTTGTCGAAGAAGAAGATCTCGGAGATCTTGTACCGTTTGAGGCCGCTCAGCTTGTTGAGCTGGACGACGATGTTGGCCGGGAGGCCATGGTAGTCCCACTCGGCGCTTTCGTCCTCCTTCGCATGCGCCACCAATGGGGATAACAGGTTGGACCAGAACCCACCTCCATCACTGCCTCCGAACCAGCCTCCGCCGCCGCCTCCACCGTCAATAGGGGGCAGAGGAGGAGAAGGGGAGGAAGGGAGCAGGACGAACCCAACTCCTCCAGACGCGGCGTAGGAAGCAGCGGAAATTGAAAATACCGCGAGAGATTTCTTGCAAACTCCCAAAAAGGAGGTTTTAAGGGCGAGAGATCGATCGTCGGTATGAACGGGAGACCTACGCCTCCGAGGAGAGGAAGAGGCGACGGCCGCTGTGTTGATTTGAGCGCCCAAGAGTTGGTTCGAGGCGAAGAAAGACATGGCGACGGAGGCAGGCGGCGCCGAGGTGAGACAAGAAGTAGATAACTCTCCCCTGTTGAAAACTTGGACGAATCCACGATGCGAAGAAGCCTTGAGGAGAAAGAAAGGGGTTTATTCACTTCTGGTTCTGGGCCCGGTTCACTGTTCAATATGGGCCGGATTGAGCTCAATACTGCACCGCCAGTTCAAATCGCAAACACTGATATCTACACTCACGAACCCGGTTCAATTTGGATGATTGGGCTTAAATCCAGGCCGACGCATCATGGTTCTTCAGCAGTGAGCAATTCTGCTCTGCCGCAGTAATCGTATTATTGATTTTTACCGGTTCATCTTCTTGTGCAAAAGTCCTTATCCTTAATATCGCTGTCAATCTTAAATACTTTGTATTCAACAAAAAATTAACACGGCAAAAGAACAGACATCTTAAAAAAGATTTACAATACTCAAAAATTAATTTTTATTCTTTTATACAAGTCTATTATTATACTTACCACGAAACCTTTTTCGTAGGGACTACCAGTTCACCTTCGGACATCGGACTATTGTAAATCACATCAGTTATTTAGGTAGCTATAAATTTATATTAAATAATATAATAAAAATTATCTTAATCGAGTAACATTAATGAGACACGTAATCACTTTTCGTTAAATAATAATCAATAACTTGTGCTCTTTGATTGAAGCCAGACGGCGCCGATGGAGATCCGGAGGTTCAGGCCTTCAGGGTCGTCACCGGCGTCGAGGAGGCGGGGCGAAAGGGACGGCGGTTGAGATGGTGGAGAGAAAGAGGCCGGGATTGGAGCTGCCGTGCATGTTAATCGGTCAGCGTGATGGGTGTTGTGTTGTCGGCTTGCGGCCGGCGGAGAGAGATGGAGGACGTCTTCTCCGTCGGTTCAGATTTCGATCGGCCGGCACGTGGTTACTACTTCTTCGGCGTCTACGATGGCCATGGCTACTCCCGCGTAAGAATGATCGATTACTGTATCTGCTCGCATCCTTTTTCATCTGAGATTTCTCAGGGCTTACCCATCTGACATTTGTGTTTGCAGGTAGCGGACTTGCGCCGAGCTAGGATGCACGAGCTGTTGGTGACCGGATCGCTGAGCGTGGACGGGGTTGATCGTCCGGAGCTTCTCGCTGATGGAATCGATGGCAGTCGCACGGCATGGCGAATGCGCTGGAGGGCGAAACTGTCGCTGCTGCTACGAGCTCCCGCCGTCGAAGTGCCACACCGCCATATCTACGGCTGTCGTCGCCGTCGTGGGGCCCTCAAGGATCCTGGTGGCCATCCGCGGTAACTCACGCGCCGTCCTATGCCGGGGCGGCGGCAAACCTGTCGCCCTCTCCGACGACCACAAAGTACGATAAACCACAAGAAATCGTAGTCTTTGCTGCAACTTACGCTAGGTACGCCTTGACGACTGGTGAAATGAATCGATCCTCCTCCCTCGTCGACAAAACCTTTTTTTTAAAAAAAATTATTTTCCTACCTAACGCTCGAAGCGGCAGCGAGTCGGACAAGTTCCTCGTCCTGGACAACGACGGGCTGTGGGGACATGGTGACCAATGAGATGACCTACGATGTGATCTGCGCATGCCTCGACCGGCTGAGGGCGCCGGACGGCGGCACGGCGTGCTCCGAGGCTGCCACGCTGATGGCGAAGCTGGCGCTCGCGAGGCAGATCGCCGACAACGTCACCGTCGTCATCGTCGACCTGAGAAAACCCGGCGAAGCCGCAGTAACAATCAAGAAGAAACTATATTTGTTTATCACACCGACAAAATTGAACTTTTACCACATTGAAGGAACATAGACTTGCTCTTTCAGATTCTGAGTCGCGCTCTCCGTCGGAAACCCTCTCACACCCCCAATTGTCCATTGCGAAATAATTCCCGCTGCGACTGCAAAACGAAGCTGCCTTTCCAACACATCCTGTTCCTCGAACATTTCTGGATGTACTGTTAGCTTTCTCATGATCGCCGCAACCACAGCATCGCCGGAACCGGTCCGATCACAGGTGAACGGAGTAATAAGCACATCCTCAGTCCCCACAACTGCTCCATCGAATTTAGGAGTGTAGTAATGTATGCGAAGCGTGCCGTCGGTCACAAACAAGATCTTTATCCCATCATGCCAAAGAGGAGCGATTTCTTCGCGAGTATAATGGTGACAGCTCCTCCTGTTGTAGGTCTGCTCGATGTTTTCACAGTAATACTGGGGTCTGTAGTTTCGCTTCTTCTCAAAGTACTCTTCGTCCAAGAGGAATTCCAGCTCCGATCTCGACACCTCAATGAGGTCCGCTTTGCTCCATGCCTCCTTCATAAGTTCTCGAGTCTGATCTCTCGACTTCCAAAGAGGCAAGGGCAGATTCAGATCGAAGAAAACGTTGCTGCTGTACTTCTTGGATAACTTGATCGCCCGAAACAAAGCTGGATGCATTGCAGGAGACAGTAGGGTTTCTGAGTTGAAATGGAAGATTCTAGCCTGCAGATTTCAAAAAGAATTTCTTAGCGAAGTTTCTACGCTTGCTAGAATGAACATCATCGGGTTTCTGAGTTTAAACGAAAGATTCTAGCCTGCAGATTTCGAATGAATTCCTTAGCAAAAAGTTTCGACCTTTCTACTTGATAATTATTTCGTTCAGGAAATTCGTCAAACACATGGAGAGATGATACTACAAACAAGATTGAGTTCTAGAATGAAGAATCTGCTTTAAAGCTCACAAAGAAGGGATTGAAGAAAACCTCCTTTAGAATAGAAACATCGATCTCGGATTTCAAGAAGGAATCCTCTGCGCAAGGTCTGGCAGTTTCAGCAAGCAACCTCTTCCCACCGCCATCATCGTCCCTGTCCTCGAATTTTAACCTCATGTAGGAAGCTGCGGTTTTGGCCGTGGGATCGGCCTTCAGCGCGCGCGTCTGAACCTTCTCCAAGTTCATGCGGTAGATCAGATCGTCGCCGAAGTCGTCGTCGCCAACCTTCCCCACGAAGGCCGCGCGGCCGCCGAGGCGAACGTGGGAGACAGCGACGTTGGAAGGCGGGCCTCCGGGCGCCCTGACGAACTCGGGCGGATCCCACTGGAGCTGCTTCCAGGTGGAGTACTGGTCCGGGTGCATCTGGCGCTCGGAGACGCGCACCGTCGGCACGAACTCCCTCCGCGCCGCGCCGAAGCAGCAGATCAGAGGCGGGAACTCGTAGGGGAATTCGATCCCGTCATTGAACTCGGCCTCGTCGTCTTCCTCTCTCGCTGGGCTGGGATCTTCCTCTAGAGGGGGGTTTTTGGGGGAACGCCGCCGCGTTCTCTTGGTTGCTGCTGGAGAGGCGGCGCTTTCGGTAGATTTCTTTTTTCTACCTCTGCGAGCGGGGGGTTTGGGGGCGTCGGAGGCTCCATTTCCTGCGTCGTCGATGAGGGAGGCTCTGAGGGCGGAGGTTGTATTCCTAGATAGGCGTCTGGGCTCGTCAACTGGGAAGAGGAAGCGGATAGAACGGTTGGTATCTGCAACCACAGTCCGAGTCTTCGACGGAGAAGGGACGGCGAAGGCGTTGGTAGTGAAGAAGTGGAAGGAGGCGGCCATGGCGGAGTTTCTCTTTCGCGTTCCTACTGTTACTTTATCCTCTCGAGCTGCAGTTGGGACGCGAGTTGAAACACGATTTGCAGGGCTTTGTTTAAATGGCCGATTCAATTGGATGTATGGCCCAAAACGATAAATGTTTATTTTTAATTTAAAAACTTTAAATTATATATTGAAAAATTTGAAGGAGCAAACTGAAAATTTCACATTAACAAATTGCAAAATGAATTAAATATTTATGTTTGTTCAATATACATAAAATTAATTAATTAAATAAATTGCATAAATTATTTATTAAATGAATAAATTTAAACTTGCAGTGATATTTATGAACAAATGTTGTGAATTGATTTTTTTCAATTCAAGAACAATACTCATTAACAAAATTTATGAATCATATTTATTAATAAACTATTATCGAGTGATAAATTAATTTAAAAAAATCAAATTAATAAATAAACTTTTATTATTAAGCTCAATAACCTGACTAAATAAGTTTTAAAATATAAAAAATTTAAATAATCTAACAAATTTAAATTGAGAGCTTGACAACATCTAAATAAATTAAATTTAAACAGATAAAAGGGAATCAAATCAAACTTTAATAATTAATTTAATAGTTTAATTAATTTTAAATTCATTATTTATCTTTTCAAACAATTTTGAATATCATAAAACTCGGCTTAGCTTATTTACCGCCCTAAATAAAATTGTGCAATTCTCAAGTGTCTGAGTGATCAATTATAAATAAATTCCGAGGGCCAAATTGAAAATTTCTCCACTTATTAAATGACCATTTACTCTAGTTCCCTCTCAATTCCGTCCCTCGCACGCCGTTTCGACGACGATGGCCCCTCTCGCCCTCGTCGCCGCAGTTGCTTCCGCCACCGTGTTTCCTCCTCCTCCGAATTCCTTACTCGCCTCCCTTCCTTTTCGTACATCCCGCAAATTCACGAGTTCCCTATCAGTCACTCGCGGTCTCCGGCCCAATCGGAGCGACTCCACGCTGATAGCCCAACGGCGGTGTCTCAAGACAAAGGCTCCGGGGGCCTCTTTTTCCGTTCGGTGCTCCTCTGGTAAGATCGTATCCTTCGATATCCCTTGACCTCAAACGCCGATCTTCCGTCTCATTCTCCCCTTTTGTCCGATCGATTAGGGTTCTTGGTGCGATCTGTTCCTAGTTTTGACTTTGTTTATTCTTTGATTGGTTTTGCTTCAGGTTTGAGTTCGGAGCTGAAATCGACGATAGATAAGGTTGTGCAATCGCAAAAAGTGGTGCTTTTTATGAAGGGGACCAAGGAATTCCCCCAGTGTGGTTTCTCCGATACGGTAGTGCAGGTGCTGAACTCTCTCAGCGTGCCTTTTGAGACGCTGAACATACTTGAGAACGAGGTGCTCCGCCAGGGGATGAAGGAATACTCAAACTGGCCTACTTTTCCCCAACTCTACATCGACGGGGAGTTCTTTGGTGGCTGTGAGATCGTCGTCGGTGAGATTCCAATCCATAAACTTGAAAACTTGTCAATTTCAGAGGGTCAACAGAACTCCTTATCTTGATCATAAACACATTAAAGATGAAACCACAGGGTTTAGTTAATCATACTAACTCATGGTAAACAAGGCATTAGGAAATTTCTTTACTTTGGACTGTCGAACTTACTAGTTAAGATTGGTTGAGCTACAAAGTTTGAGATAATCGATTTTTGTTAAGGAAGCAACATCATAGTTTTGTGCTCAAGCTGGTTTATGGGAATACATGAATCACCATCACCAAGACTTGCCAACTTTAACCTATGATCTAGCTGACCCATCGATCCTAAGCCAGCAAGGAGGAAGTGAATCTATCATTTTTACTTGTTTAGAAGTAATCTGGCTAAAGAATTTTTTCTTTTTTAGTTGAAGGTTTCAAACTAAGACCTTAGCCATCTGGGCCAGTTGGCCTAAAGAAGATATGCTATTCGTAATGTAGGCGTGCTTCAAAATAGTCCTCAGTAAATCTCCTTTTTCTCTATGAATTACGATTGATATTCACAAGAAAATGATGGTTATTAGGATGATATGCAAATATAGTTATGTTCAATCCAGAGCAAGGTACTTGAAGGTTTATGATTCTTTGTCAAAGTTTTTCTCTCAACTATTTATCTTATCCCTTCATTGTTATTAGTAAAATTTAAATTAATTAATTTGTTTATTGCCATACTATTTTTATCTCTCTATTCCATATATTTTTTATGCTAATAGATTCAACTCTTTTGACTATAGAATCTCTTCATTTTAGGATGAAATAAGTTCCACTTAACTTTTTGTTTCATGCTAAGCCCCTAATCTTTGAATTGTGAAAGGGAAAAGATGTACTAAAACTAGGGAGGCTTACATGCATAGTCCCCATTGGACATATTCAGTGATTCACTAGAGTGTTGTCTCAAATGTGTCGTTCTAAGGCAATTGCCGTTTTGGAATGGATGGATTAAATTATATTTCACCTCACTTCAAATCACTGAATTTATCATCAAGCTTTCTAGCTTCTTGTGCTCGCTTTCTACTTTAATTGATATTTGTTTTGCACCTGTGTGACAGAAGCCTATAAGGCCGGGCAGCTGAAAGAGGTATTAGATAAAGCGTTGCGTTCGTGATGTCTATCAAGTTACAGATACATATCATTGTTGGATGATGGTTTTGTGCTTGATTTTTTATTTCATCTCCAAAAATGAGTATTTCTATGCTATTGTCGAGTTTGAATTGTCGCAATGTAAACCAGTAATTGGATCATTTTATCTTTGTATGGATTACCAATGTGTGAGCCATGTAACAATCATAAAGCAGTAAACTATTGCAACAGTATATATTTTATAGTAAAGTTTGTTGTGATTCCAGGAATCAGTTGAACTGACTATATTAATTTGTATAAGATATTTGTTCGCGATGAATTTATTTGATGAAGATTCAAGAGACCTTCTTCTCATTTGGACTGCATTTGTAGCAATTTATAGATTTGCTTACAAGTTTCATCTCCATGCTGTGTATTTACACATTCATAGATTTGACACCTCCACTCTATTGTCTGCTTCTCGTGTAAAAATGTAATTCGCTCACCCTTAGCACCCTAGTCAATCGGTTTAAAATGAAATTCGCTCATCCTCAGTATTCCAGTTAACTGGTTTCATAGTTAACACGGAAGAGGTAAAATACGAGAAGCACTTTGTATCCAATCAAAAGCTAATATGGTAAGAGGGTAGATACATTTTGAAAAGGCTTGCAGCCTTCAGGATCCTATTATTTTCTGCATTTGAATTACAGAATAGGGATCCTATGATTTGGCCAAGATCAAATCCTCAAATCCTGAGGATTAATGGTTGCTCTATACTAATTAAGCATGCTCAACGAGTCAACACAAGATAAGGGATCTAACTCAGGAGATCAATTCTCGTCCATTACAAACTTCTTATCACGCTTTTATTGACTAAGTTAACTGTGGGGACTAAGGAGCCCTCAATAGAGATCTTATAGGGGGCCGATCCATAAGTCTGGCTATCGAGACCATGCCTCGTCAACTAGTGTCATTTTAACAAGTCCTCTTCGTGTAAAACTTATGCAAAAAAAAAAAAATGAAACTATAACATTAGCGATCTCTTGAAAAGTACATACTGATAAGTCCTCTTCGTGTAAAAATTATGCAAAAAAAATACGAAACTATAACATTAGCAATCTCTTTATGATTGTTTCACACTTTTAAAAGAAAGGTAAATTGAAAAGTATATACAGACAACCTCAATAATTTCAGCATCCGTAGTTTGCCATATCATTTGAATTTTTTTTTTTACA
>JBAMHZ010000038.1:3524198-3546751 GCA_037177395.1 Alpinia galanga
CGTTTATAATAAGAAAATAATACGAAGATATTTAAATAGTTAGACAATGATAAATCTTTATGATTGAGTAATCAAATTGTTATTTTTCATTTTGTTTGAATTGTAAAAAAGCGATTTATTCGTCCTCAGTGCTCCCACCAACTAGTCTCATAATCAATATGAAAAAGGTAAATTACGAGGAATACTTTGTACCCAACCAAGAACTAACGCGGCAAAAAGATAGACACTCTAAAAAAACTAATAGCCTTTAAAGATGGATCTTTGCTCTCTTGTGTAAGTCTACTATCTTACTAGTCACAAAGTCCTTTCGTGAAGACAAACATTGATGTATATAAAAAAAAATATAGAACCGTCACATTAATGACCTCCCTCAACTGCCCTTACTGAGAATGGAATAAATCAAGAACTTAAATGAAGCAAGTGCAAAGGAAGAAATTGATCGATAGCTCAAAATTATAATCTCCCTAGAAATTAACTCATATCCACTTAAAAATTACCCCTGTACACTTACTAACCGAGCCAGTCCCAGGGCTTACGTTGATGCATACATGAATCTTCATTATATGGATATCTCTGCTTAATTATTACCAACACACCAAATATCATCTGCAAGCTACAAATATTAGGATGAATCTCATTGATAATTTTTACGAGATCAATATTTCTGTAATAATATAAAAAAATGTATGATAAATACTGAAACTCGGTTATTAAAGCTTTAGTAAATAAGCTCGGCATGATAAATAAACAATTTAAACTCCATGTAATAAATAAACAATTAAAAAAAAAATGAACCCCAGGCGATATGAAACGAAGAACACAGACATAAGACCTTTCAATAGAACAATAAGTTCATAAATTGCATATGATAAGACTTGTCAAAAACTTTAGCCCTGAACTAGTTTCAATACCTCATAAACAACAATGAAAATAAATATGGAAGGCACAAAAGGTTGTTGCTTTAAGACTGGACTAATATTTAACTAGGATGGATCAATGATAGGAAGAAGAGCTGCTCCAACACAGCCCACCAGATAAAATGGACCTTCAGCAAAGATTCCGAATACGACTAATAATCACCAAAAGTGGTCTTCTTCCCTGCAAAATGGAGAATTCATCAAAAATGGGCACAAAACTGCATGACTTTATCCAAATTGATTATATTTGTTCCCTAACCTGTACTAGCTGTCCCAGCACTTTGCTGCCTGAATGGTGTGCCCCCGCGACCACGCCCCCTGCCGCCAAAGTCACGTCCCCTGCCACGGTCACCCCTTCCACCACGTCTGCCACTGTCTCTTCCTCCAAATCTCCCACCGCTTCTACCTCCACCACCATCCCTGCCACCACTCCAGTTACCATCACGATTATCAGCTCTCGGCTTCGCCTCATCCACAGTTAATGTGTATCCTCCAAGATCAGAACCATTGAGCTCAAATGCCTTGTTGAAGCTTTCCTGATCCTTGAAGTCCATGTATGCAATCCTGACACAAAACATGAAAATACCAAGAAAATAAAAGATAATTTCACAGTGCAAATATGTTCAAGATTTAGATTGCAATGCACGTCCATATCAGATTGGATTAAGAGGAACAGACCCTTTGGGATCTCCAGTTTCATAATCTTTAGGAACAGAAATCCGAGTAATCTCTCCACATGAGCCAAAATGCTCCTCAAGAGAGCTCCTAATCTGTACAAGCATCATTGTTTAACAGTGGTTGAGAGGAGAAGACAAAATGCATTGAAATACAATAATATACATCATCCTCTCCGAGTGATCTATCGAAGCCTTTCACAAATATGGTTTGACTCTGACCTTTGCTACCCTTTTGGTAATTATCTTTACTGCAAAAGGAAAGAACAGATGTGCATCATTTGAAATATTAAAAACAAAATAAAATTGTTTTAAATGAACCAGCTTTAGTTGAGAAACCTACCCACTATGAGGGGTATAGGAACCTCTTTCACGGGCCACATCAAGTCTAACACCACGACCAAATAATTCATTGCCATTCAATTCAAGTGCCTACAGAAGGAAAGAAAAAACAAATGAACTCTATAAAACAATTGCATCTCTGTTATTTGTCTGCACAATTTGAAAGAAGCGTTGCAAATGGTTAAATTCAAATAGAAAGAAAAGGTCCGAAAGGAAGGTGATGACTGAAGCAGATTAAACAATTAAAAGATGATAAACCTTCTTAGCATCTTCCTCAGTAGCAAATTCAACATGGCCAAATCCCTTGAAGCTTCCATCTTCAGCTGTAGCCAGACGCACATCAACAACTTCCCCAGCTGCCTTGAAGAATTCAGCTCTGAGAGAAAGAAAAATCATAATATTACATCGCAAAGTTGTATATATGATATTAAAGCATCATAGCAAATTTCATATTAAGTTACACTTACACGTCATCCTGTCCAACATCATAGGACAAGTTTCCGATGAACAGTGTTCGAGATCCAGGTGCTTGATTCTGAATTGTAATAATTTTAAGATAACAAAAATAGAAAAATCAGTTTGCTGACTATATTTACAGAAAACGAACTAAAATTGTCCACAATCATACATAAAACAAAACAGTGGATGATACCGTTTTCTTTTCAGACTTCTTAGCAGTTTGTTTTTCAGCACTAATCACACTAGCATCCTTCATCTCAACATCTTTATCCTGCATGAGCAACACCACCATCTCATAGAAACAACTAACCAGATCCCCAAAAAATACAAACCAAGCAGGTCACAGTTAGTGATGACTGTTGTGCCACAAATAACCTTGCTATTATTCACAACAATATGGATGACCAAAATTTAAGCAATTATATTCATGATAGCAGTCAATCAGAGGCTTTCAGACCCTAAAGTCCGAATCCAGGGAGTTTTAGGATCACCGCAGACCTTGAAATTCATCCTAGGTTATCAAATCAAGATGAGTGCTCATAAAATTAGTAGAGTTGAATGTAAAGATGTTATAACACCTGTCTTCTTGATTCTCCTTTAGCTAAATCTTCAAGACTCACAACTTTAGTCATATCACAGATTCCTTGATTTCAAATAAAGGAAAGCAAGATGAACTTACCAAAAATTCACTGTTTTACTTGAATCATCAATTATTTTAACTCACCACTGTACAAGATCAAATAGATCACAAATAATTCAAACTAGATGGGCTGAATCGAACCAGAACTGAAGTAGAAAAATCCACTCAGGGACAGATTGTGGATTTGCTCCAAAATAGTATACATTTATAAGGCGTAAAAACAATCAGATGAAGCAGTAAAAATGAGAAGAAAAAAAAAAAAGAAGCTACGAGTCCCATAAGCCGTGCTTCCTATGAGGGAAGGAAACAACAATGAAAGAACAGGGTAAAGAAGAAAATTTTATAAGAGGTTCCCGAGATTGATTTTCCTTGATGCAAAGAAACTTTGCTTTATGAAATGATTTCTCAAAAACACAAACTAAGTTCAGTAGTGTACTAGAACATGCATGCAATCCCAATTCTAATGCACCGCTAACACATCTCAGCACCATTCACCATTGAGATACACAAAAGAGTTCCACACTATCAATCATATTCTGATATCCTATAAGTGAACACAAAGTCACATAATTGCCACTTAGACAAAGGGCACATACATGCTCATGCATGTATCTAGTACTCAAAAACATACCTTCTTTGGAGTCTTAAGTGGCTCCTCATCTTCACTTTCCTCAGATGAGTCAGAACTATTGCTCTTTTTAGATGCTTGAGTCACCTAGCAACATAAGAAGAAAGTATATTAACCATTTGAGGCACGACTAGATAATTTGTGAAAATTTAGATAACTGAATATATGATTAAAAATAGGGAAGCTAGAATTATTTTCTTAGCTTGTTAACAGCATATATGATTGAAAAGATAGGAGTTACCTTCTTAGCTTGTTGCTGTTTTGAAGGTTCATCATCTGAACTTTCTTCAGAGTTATCATCCTCATCTTCCTCACTACTGCTGCTCTCGTTTTTGACAGTCTTAGCAGCAGGTTTGGTTTTTGAAGATGGGACAGAATCCTAAATGAGAAAAGGTATCATGATCCACATGAATGTAAATGGAATACACAAACTTTAATCGTCAAACAAAAAAAAAAAGGAACACGATGTACATATGCAACTCAGTAAAGTTGTACACAGAATCTAGCAGCTAAAGAAAAGATAAAACTTACCATAACATTCAACAGAATAGCTCGATGACAGCATACATGATTCAAAAGATAGGGAGCCTAGAGTTACCTTCTTAGCTTGTTGCAGTTTTGAAGGTTCATCATCTGAACTTTCTCCAGAGTTATCATCCTCATCTTCTTCCTCACTGCTGCTGCTCTCTTTTTTGACAGTCTTAGCAATAGGTTTAGTTTTTGAAGATGGGACAAAATCCTAAAGGAGAAAAGGTATCAAGATCCACAAGAATGTAATGGAATGCACAAATTTCAGTCATCAAACAACCCACGCACCCCCCACTCCTCTCTTGAAAAAAAAAACACAATGTGCATATTCATCTCAGCAAAGTTGCACACAGAATCTATCTAGCAGCTAAAGAAAAGAAAACACTTACCATAGCTTTTGACATCATACATGATTTTCTTAGCTTGTTGACAACTATTTGACTGAAAAGATAGGAAGTCCAGAGTTACCTTCTTAGCTTGTTGCAGTTTTGAAGGCTCATCATCTGAACTTTCTTCAGAGCTATCATCTTCATCACTACTGCTGCTCTCTTTTTTGACAGTCTTAGCAGCAGGTTTGGTTTTTGAAGATGGGACAGAATCCTAAATGAGAAAAGGTATCAAGATCCACAATAATGTAAATAAAATACACAAATTTCAAACATCAAACAAAACAAAACAAAACAAAAAAACAGAAGCACAATGTGCACATTCAACTCAGCAAAGTTGCACACAGAATCTAGCAGTTAAACAAAAGATAACACTTACCGTAATTTTTGACTTCTTCGGTTGTGGTTTAACATCACTTTCATCAGAGTCATCCTTCAAAATTGAAAATTGCATTATAGTGTGACCAAAAGAAGGCCCAAGATTAGACAGATGATAAATACTAGCTGTGACTAATAAATACATGTTTCTAAAATCAAAGGCCAATAAAATGATTTTTCCACTAGATCAGAAGAAGCAACAAAATATAAAATCACATCTAGAGGATCTTTTGCTAAATATTTGCATTGCACAATACTGAAAAGAAATATTGCAAATAGGGTACTTTTCCTTGTCAGATGCTTTAAAATTGCAAAACCATGAACGATAAGTTACTTGCAAGTTATGAACCTACAATGCTTTGTTATACACACTCTATTATGCTCTCATACAGATACCCCGTAGAGGATCTTCTATTGACTGTATCAATCATTAATTTTTCTCTTAAAAGCTACATCTATGAGTATCAATAATAAACTAGTGACCAAGAAAAATGAAGTTATCCCTAAGTTAAATTAACCAGGTCTAATATACTCACACAAACACACATATCTATCAAATTATTGAATTTATGATGGAAGGGCATCAATAAATCTTTGTGTTCCATTAAGGCAACCATTTTTTCCCCCTTTTTATTAACCAATTCTCTCTTGAAAGCCAAAATTAACCATTAACTGACAAAGAACAATAAATTATAAATATAAACATCATAATACACAATTTAAACAAAAGAAAAACCATAGCATGTATCTGAACATGATTAAACTATTGAAATAACTACATCACAAGCACAATTATTTTAACAAAATTCATAACAGAATGAAAACATAATATAATATCACACTATGGTTTAAAATCTCGACCGCATTGAGGATTTGGTCCGCGATAGAAACGATACGGTTTCATATCGTATTGTGCCATACCAATAAATTTCAGTAATTTTCAAATATAAAATACATAAATTAAAAATAATTTTTTTAACTTAAATATTAAAAATAAAAAATGAATACAAAAAGGAAAAATACCAAAAATTAATTAAAATAATTTCGGTTAAATAGGATTTAAAAAATAAAATAAATTTTAATAATAAAAAATTATTATTCATAATATATAATTTAATAAAATCAATTTTAAAATAATTTACAAAATATTTTTAGATTAATAAAATAATTTTATTAAATTTTAATTGATTTTATTTATTTTATTCGAATTATAGTTTGAACCTATCTTTTCATTAAATTTTACTGTGCTTGCCCATAGTCTGCTAGCAACCGCAGCCTAGCGCGGGGCTACAGCAGCTATGGGTGACTTCCGCAGGCTGTTGTGGCCACGTGCAAGCGACCGCAAGTGGCCTCCACAAATTGCCACGGAGGCCGCGCGAGGCTACCGCAGCCACCCGAGGCTACCAGTATTGCTTGTACCAATGTCGGATTGAATAGTAAATTCTGCCTGTATCACCTGGCACAGATCGAAATTTAAAACCATGTATCACACCACACTACACTATTCACAATAGACTTTGGCCTTACGTCATCCTCATTGGAATCAAAATCAGTTTCTGATGATTGTAAACATGCTTGCTTCATCTAAATAATCACTATCAAGTCATAGATATCACATGTATAAATTGTAAACATTTTTAATAGATCAAAAATCATAACATGGATATGAACTTCATTAAACTATTGAAATAGCTACAGAACAATGCATGAGAACAGTTATTTTCACAAAATTCAAAAGGATAACGTAATATGATTTCACTTTTCAATAAAATATAAAATAACAAATTTTGATCTTACATCATCCTCCTCGTTATCTGAATCATTTTCTGATGAATCACTTGATTCATCTTTCTTTTTCAGATTTGTAATAGTTGTTTGCTTCTGTGGTGCAGGAACAACTTTTGCTGCTTTAGGGGCAACTTCCTGCACATTAGGCAGTATTATTATAGTTCAACAGATATGTTAAAAAAATAAAACATATTTGAATAACAAAAAGAATTATAACATTAACAAAGACAAAATCTTTCAAATAACAGTGCCACAGCAAAATCTACTAAAGACAGATGGAAATAAAACTTTAATACAGGAAAATAAACCAGCACCATGCTTACTTCATCCGAATCACTATCAGAGTCAGAGCTATCACTTGAATCTTGGTTTTTAGAAGTTGCAGGTGCACCATTTTTCAAACTACCAGTTGTTTTAGACTGAGATGCAGTTTTAGCAGACTTCTCAAAATAGAAAGCATTTAAAAATTAAAAAAAGCATATACTTTCCAATGATGATTAATGTAATAAGAATATGTTATCCATATCACAATAAAAACTTTACCACCAACATATTGAATACTTTTGATTCTAGGTAATAAAAAGGGCAACGATCCCACTATATTATGGTTGTCATGATTTTCCAAACAATGACAATTAACTTAAGAGCAATCTGTAAAAATTTGAATTGCACTTTGATGACAATTGACGAGAATTCCTCAACCTACCACAACTAATTTGAATGGAAGTGTAGGACTACTAGCATAAATGCATCAATGGTTAACTATATATAAATTCGAATGACTTAAGAACTATGTCACAGTAGAAACTCACTTCATCCTCATCAGAATCACTTTCAGAACTGCTGCTTTCTTTTCCTTTTCTGGTTACAGCAGCAAAAGAACCATTCTTAGTAGCTTTTTTATCTGAAGCAGGAACTGTCTTCGCAGATTCCTGCACAAATTAAAAAAAAAACAAAAAAAAAAGAACACTCTCATTGACAGCATGACTGTGAGAGAACAATTGAGAAGAAGAGATTAAGATATGAAACTGCTAGTGTTATGTTTGTCAAACTTTACATCATCTGAAGACGATTCTTCGCTACTACTTGACTTTTTTTTCAGAGACTTTGCCAGTTTATTCTGCTTCTTTGGAGGAACTTTAACCTGAAATATAAAGTTTCTTATTTTCAGAAGGTAGGTACTTCATTGTTTCTGCCAGAGAGTTGGAATGAATCTTAAATAAAAGACAATAAGGGAAAAAAAATAGAATGAGAAGTTAAAGCATTTATATAAAAGATAACTTTAGACTTCACAAGCAAACATATATATATTGAAAAATTCATTGTGCATTACAGTAATGTTAAATCAATATTAGCAACAATTAGCTTAGTCACTATCATGATAGCGTACATGAAATTCATGCAGTAGTTAGCACTCACAAAATATATTTTATTATAGCAATGTCATTTTTCAATATGCATAACTAAATTTTTTTTTGCATATCCGCAACTTATAGATATTTATTGCCACCAATGAAATGGCAAAGAGAATGACCGAAAAAAAGGTCACCATAAAAATAATAATCAGCAGCAAGTTATCAGTGTATCAAGTTAAACCAGCTAGATTTTCTCTGAGACAAAAAAGGAAACAAATAAGTGATTTTACCCACCTCTTCTTCAGATGAGGAATCATCTTCTGAACTGCTTGTTTCTGGTTTCTTTTTCAATGGGGCATTCTTCAGAGCCTTCTTAAGGTTCTTGATATCCTCCTTTGGGACAGCATTCTCAATTTCTTTCTTCTGCTTCTTTGCACTTACTTCTTTCCCTAAGGTCACTTCAGCATCCCTCTTGCCTGGAGAATGACACAACCAATCAAGGTTAATGAATAATTGAATGTAATAAACTGAGGGAAAATTTCAGTCCCAGACAATTGAAATATAGGTCCAACCTTTTTTAACAGACTTTGCGGATACTGCTGGAACAGCTGGTGCAACCTGGGCGACATCAGTGCACAATTAGTATGTTGTGACATTTTTCTTCAATAACTGAGATCAAACTTTCACATTACCTCAACATTGGTTTTCTTGCTTGACTTGCCCATCTCAGATGCTTAGAATGGAAACTGTAAGCCGAAAGAAAAGGAAGCAGTCAGCAGATATGTCAATTTACGATCTTGTTGGACTAAAACTTGTTAGAAGTGGCAAATGGGTTCATCAGATCCTCCAAAGTAAAAAAAAAAAAACGGATAAAATGTCAACCACTTCATAAGAAGGGACTGCAAATATCAGAAAAGTTAGCTCTGCATACTAAATTTATACGCAAACGATCTGGTCCCCAACAGACCTATGGCCAAGTAAAGTCATTATCAAAGATAAAAATTTACAGGCAGAACAACTAAAATCACCGGTCCAATCTAGTGTGTCATCCAAAAACAACGTTATTCGCATAAAACAATATCCCCAGCAAAAAACGGATACGAAAAGTTTTTTGTTTTTTTAAAGTTAGTTTTTAAAACTACACAAACACAGCATCAGCCCAAGCGAAGTGAAACAGAGAAATTTGAAGAACACAGGCCCTAAATTCTTGTCAGATCGCGCACCTCGAAAGAGTAAAAGACGCGTAAGCCGGATACGGAGGCGGTGGCGAGCCCCAAACTGCTAGGGTTTTGGAACACGTTTGAGTAAGCGTCAACGAGGGTTTTATAGAGGTGGGGTGCGAGCTGCTTCCACATGGACAATTCTTATACACGTAATTATAATGAAATTGATTAATAAATTATTGACTTATTATATACAGCATTTTTATTTATTTATTTTCCTAGTCTATAATTTAACTATTTTTAACTAAAAAATATTATAATTTGTTAATAATATGAATTTTATTTATTAAAGTAATATTTTAATTAAATTGGAAGACGATAATATATTTTATATTAGAAATATCATCTATTTTATAATTAATACACATTATAACAACTAGTTAACTGTTATTTTTGAAATAAATTATATAATGAAATATATATTTTTTTATTTGTTAAAAAAAATTTTTTTTTACTACTTACATAATTTAAAGTGTTTTTTTATTTTTTTTTTATCTTAAATAGCTGTCACAACTATATTATTATTGGAAATACAGATATTTTTAAAATGAATAATATAAATCATTTTTAAAATGACTTAAATACCCTTAGGCGCAAGAAACAGCATGGCAGCTCGCCATGGATGAGAATGGTTGATTCGAAGTATTTATTAAAAACGTTGATTACCTATCCATAACTATAAAAATCTAGACTTTCTTTCATTTCAAGGCTATGATTTTTTGTCAAAATTATATTTTAATTTTTACATTTTAGGATAAACACGTCCTTATTAATTTATTAAATGTTTATTTGATCATTTATAAATTATTAATATAATTAAAATCCTAACAAATCAACTACGGCTATTAATCGTCGATCTACTGTCATCGATTACCGGCTGACCACCATCGATCGTCGATTGGCTGACTTTGCCCTGTCGAAATAAATCATCGGTCGATTATTGCTATCGTCAATAATCAATTGTCAATCACCACCATCAGACATCGATTACTGTTACCGTCATCTATTGCCGATATAGCTATCATAATTATCGATGGTTGCTCGTTACTATCTTATCGAACGATATAAATATATTTCAAAGTTAATAAAAACCTTATAATTGAATATTATATTTTAAAATCTTCAACGTAAATTATATTTTATTTCTTATAATCTTTATTGAGTAATCAAAATTATACATGACCAGATGCACTCTTCGATTTACACGGCGAAGAGAAAAGGCGAGCGCGGAGAGGGGGGGAGGAAGTGGCAATGGCGAAGGGAGACGGAAGTGAGAGTGCAACGGAGAAAGCATATGATGGGAGTAGGTAAAGTCATTGACCGGCCGGTCAGGCCTGGAGAAGCTACCGTCCCCACTCAATGCACTGGCAATCTCTAGAAAATGGTGGGAAGTTGAACTTTACGAAGAGCAAGCAGATCGGTCCGATCGAAAAAAAGAGCATAAGAAAGCCTCCACCTTCTTGTCCTAGCGAAATTAATCCGCGCTTCTTCTCCTCGTGGTCTCTTCGCACTCAAATAAAGAAACCAGAAAGAGAGAAAGAACATCCAATTCCATTATTACATTATTTTATATTGAAATAATGTGAATAGAAAAGAGGTGGAGAAAAGTAATTCTTTATTTTGTATAAAATTTTAGTTTCATGAAAGTTTTAGACTTAATATTTGATTTATATTATTTAACAAGTATATATGTTATGAATAAATACTTAAGGAGAGGTTTTATCTCACGTGTGTCCCCACAGAAGGTCCAAATTCAGAATCCAAATTGTATTAAACTCAGGTGACTCAAGCACGATTTACACGCGTCAAATGTCAAACCAATCATGACTAAATTTGTCAAAAAAAAAAAAATGAATCAATATTTTACCATCTAAATTTGTTCAAGCAATTCCTCAAATTTATGTTCGATTGATTTATACTTCTCCTCGTTCATGATGTACTTTAGCGATTCTCGGTCACGGTAAGAAGCTTTTGTGAATTATTTCTCTGGATGTCCCGATGTATTTTCCCTTTTTCACTTGTAAGAGAAATGGTTGATCCAAACAATTATTCAATTGACGAAGAATCTCTCTCTTTCGTTGGGGATTTAGATGGGTAATTTGTGAATGATATTTGCTCGTTGTAGTGATTGATCCAAAAGTTTTTTTTTTTTTTGACATGAAAGAATCTCTCCCCTTCTTTTATCTCCTCTTTCTATCTTTGTGAAAATGTTGTGTCTCTCTTCGTTGTAGTGATTGATTCAAAAGTTGTGTTTTTTACATGAACCCTTCTTTTATCTCTTCTTTCTGTCTTTGTGAAAATTTTGTGCCTGTCTTCGCTGTTGTTATTAATATTATTTTAATTTTAAGTTTACAGTCAGAAGGAAGAACTGAAAAGAGAGAGAAGAAGGGTGGAGAAAAGAAAAATAAAATGAGGAAGTTTTCTCTTTTACGTGTAAGCATCAGCATTATGGATGAAACGCCTTTCTGCAGTTAATGCTGTGATATCTTGTTCTTCATCCTTCGTCAGAAACTTCCTCTTTGTGATCTATTATGGTTCTAATTGATTGGAAATGATCTACTCAATGGAGCTTGATTTAGATAGTTAAATCCTAAATGCTTCCTTGATAGATGAATTGAGCACCATGGTAATAGCATTGTTGTTTTGATTTTTTTTTTTTTATACGAGGAGAATAACCATGTTGAGTATTTTACAAGGTCACTTACATTGTCTCTTCTTCTAAAATGGGTTCAATCTTCCATCAGCAAGTTTTGGAACCTTCGAGTTGGGATGGCTACCCTTTCCGAAACTTACAGTATGGGATTTTAAATCAGGTTTTATGGCACCTTGTGAAATTTCATGGCTTGTTCATAATTTAGAAATAGCACTATTTGATCTTAGAATAGAGTATACTATGAGATGGCAGTAATGGTGTTTTATGAATTCTATAATTTGTTTTCATTCAGATTTTAGATAGTATTGTAAATGAAGTCTTTCCCTTTTGGGGAATGATAGGTAGTGTTCATTTCAGACAGGGAAACAAAAAAGCAAAAGAAAACCCTGAGAGGTGCAGTCCCTTCAGGAGGAGAGACGGTTCCCACCAGAGGGATGTAGGAGGAGAGGGTGTTTTTAAGATTAAACTAAACAACTGAATGGAATTTGAGGTTGAAGAGGTTAAACAAAGCAGCTTGAGCGTCGGTTGGGTACTAAATGGAAAGTATTCGGGCTTAGATGATAATCACACAGGAGTGAGATTTTTATTCTTACAAAAAACATTATTTAACTTCTCCATTTTTTCACTTCGGTGCCAGTAGTTCCTTCTATTGATTATAAGATAAAAAATGTAAAAGATGCTTTTCATTTAACATCATTTTTGTATATTCCACTTACAGAACTACTGGAAAATTTTTAAATCCTCAACAAATTCACCTACATCAGATGCTTGAAACTTATTGCATCTTAGCTACTTTGATGGTTGCCTACTGTGTTAATATTATGCATTTGGCAGATCAGATGGTTTTGAGGTAATCTCGAATGAATATTTAGATGTCTGATCATGAGCAGTTGATCATTCTGCAACCTTAGTCATCGCCCTGATTTGTTTCTGCTACAATGCTAATAGAGAGCAGAGCTTCTGATGGTAAATTTTGACATTCATGGTGATACAACAAGATACCATATTATGAACAGAACGAACAAGGTGGACAATGAATTTGGAAACGTTTGAGTTGCTCAAGCAAAACAGCTGTAGCATGAAGTCCTTGGTTTTCAGTCGTTTCATCTTGGTATTATCTATTCATGTACTTGGAACTGTCATTGTTTTGCTCCCTGGATCCAGTTTGCTAACATTGAGGATCGCAAATTGGTTAGTCATCACTCGCTGCTTCTACTTGCAGAATTCTATCAAGAGAGACAAATTCCTGGAGGTTCCTCAGATCATTTGGGAGTTGAACAATCAGAAAACCACAGTGGTCAGGGCATGCATAACTGCTAGATTCTTGAACAGAACTCTCCTGATGCCTAGCTTGAGTGCATCTCTATTCTACAAAGACTTCGATTTTCTAGAACCTATGCCATTGGATAAGTCATTCAATTTTGAAAAGGTCAATGTTCTATGTGATGGATTTGTTCGGTTGGGATGCTAGTCCCATCTCCTGAACAAAAGCAAACCGTTTGAGGTCCTTAAAGGTAGTGGACAAAGGAAAGGAATCTTGATCAGTTGATGCAGTGCAGGAAAGAGTCAGTTGATGATACTGAAGTTATTCGGATCCTGGGAGAAAACCACCCTTTGGCTTGACCATGTGCCAGTCAAGGATTACGCGAAATGTCTTGTGGTAGTTGATGAGATAGAGAAGAAAGTTGCTAAGATTACATCAAAGATTAGAGATGTAGGTAAGGGGGATGAGAAATGCTTCGCAGAAGAAAGTAAGTTCAGACAGCTCGCAAGATTACCATATGCCATACATGGATTGAGAAAGATTGGATGATTCATTGCAAGAAAGTAGAGCAGATATTGAGCATCAACCAGATATGCAGTAGCAAGGAAGAAATAATGGAAAGAATATCACACATCTCCAATATACAACAACCTATAGTGGTTTACCTTTCAGAAGCCAACATCCTTTTAGAGGATGATTCGATACTATGTGGATCGGCATAAGTTACAGGACTAATAACAATCATGTTATAATAATTGGAACACAAGCCATTGATATTGTGAAACAGTTCAGAGAAGACTTGTGCATATGTCGAATCAACATTCTTTTTTTTGCTAGGACGTGGCTGTTCAAACATATTGCTGCAACAACATCCAAGAAGATTTTTTACTGTTAAACGGGTGAATCCATTCGAAACTGACTACTTGATCAGGTACAAGATTTCTTGCTCAGTATCTCTTGCACAGTTAGGTTGTAATACAAGGAAGCTAACAACTTATCTTTAGTTATAGTTCATTTTATAATTGGGAAGGAACTTAGCAGCCCCTTTTTATGTAAAAGAAGAAATGGAATTGAGTTGAATATATATTTATTCACTCAAGATATTGAAGTTATTGTAAACCCTCTTCATTCTCATCATTTTCTAGTTGTGACCTAAAGATCAAATTTAAACATCCATAACCAATACCTCCAAAATTCTTTAGTATTAGTGGTTGTCATATTTAAGTTTAATTTAAGGTAAATGCTTTGTTCTTATTGGTTCACTAGTGTTTCTAACACTATTAGATAAGGTTCACTCTAGCATCACCTATTAGAATTGGTCACTTTAAATTATGCACTTGTAGATTCGATTTTGATGTCTCTAGGATTCGAAATAAGTTTTTATATAAAAAGACAATCTTAGTCCTCCCTAGATTACACTGTCGGCACAAAATTGAAATTAGATAGATAGATAGATAGATAAACTTTAATGTGAATGCTAGTTATTAGAGTAAGAGTGAAGTAAGGAATTATTCTTCTTTCCTTTAGATTCTTCTTGTCTTTTAAAATGAATGACTTTTTATTGTTGGTGAAGATTTGGAGCCACTTAAAATGACAATGAATACCCATTTAATTCGATACATGTAGTGAGGTATTATTGTAAATGGAGTCAATGTGTGGCAAAAGGGCTTGCATCGTAGGGTACTAACCTTCATATGCTTAAAGGAGGAGCTTTTAAACCGTCGGATAACTATCATTTTCAAACCCTTGCAGAGCCTTCACAATGGTCATCTCCTTGTGACATCAACAAGTTTAGCAGCTTCTTGAAGAGGGGAAAGGATAAATGGAAGAGTTGTGTACACTTCATATTTTAGCTTGTTTATTTACTTCGGAAATAAACAAGGAAATTAAAATCATTTTGGGAATCTGATCGTGTTGGATGAACAATGCGATTGATCAACTTTTTTCACGATCGAAAAGTGTAGGATGATCGATAAATTGTGTTACCATCAAATATTATGATGCTTCGCTCATAAACTAGTTGGAGAAAGCAATTTGCCGAGTCTATTTGTGAAAATTGACTAGGCCAATTTGATATGATTCTCAAAACAAAGGAGAGACAAGCATCCCTCCTAACTGACAATGAACGGGGAAAGGAAGATAAAAAGATGAGCATCTTTTGAAAGAACTTGTAGTTGAAGCTAGAACCGGTCGAATGGATCATTACAAATCATCTTTAATTGATTCCAAAAGAATTTGCATAAAATTTTTTAACTAACAATGTTTTATATTCTAACAATTTTTTTATTTATAATTTATGAGAAAATCTTTAAAGCTTTATAAGAAAACTCCATTTCATTGAAGTCATCATGTTTACTAAAGGAGAACAAAAATGGAGGAGAAAGGATTACCCCTTTGGATGAAAGTGGATGAGCACCCTTTGAGTGTGACTCGTGTGCCGAGTCATATTCAAAGATTGGGGATGCGATGCCACAACAAAAGTCAACCATCGATAACCCTCACAACAATTGTGTTGATTTTAGTAGATGAATATATTTTGGAGTTTAGGGTTCTCCAATAAACTAGATGCAAATTAAATTTTCTTATATATGGAGCCAATTAACTCCACAATTCTTGTGGTGTATCTACCCCTACATTGGCCTTGTGACCTATGATCTTGCCAATGAAGAACAAAAACAGAAGACACTTTGCTACCCTGCCCATCCCAAAGTAACTAACTTTTAATCTTCTTTCCTTTCCTTCATCTTCCTCCCTTCCACTTGGCCTAAGTAATCAGAGTCCAAGACTCTAAAGAAAGCAACACCAACGTCAGGAGGAGGAGGAGGAGGAAGCAAAGTGGAGTTGAAGATGCTTTGCGTAGTTAAATCAAAAGAAGTATTCCCAACACCAAAAAGACAATTAAAGCAAAAAGAAAGATTCCGAAATGCCAAGGACTCAACTTGCAACACTCAACCCGAATGAATATTTGAAAGTCCTAGAAACCGAATATATATATATCAAACATAGTCTCTCATCTTATTTAAGCCCTTCCTTGTTCCCTGAAATCCTCATCCATCAATCGATCCACCATTTCTTCTTCGGTTTCCTCGATCAGAGGTGAACAAGATCATCACCATCCTCCCTCCACATATACTATGAGTAGTAGTTCTCATTACAAACCCATCGAGGAAGTAAAGAAAGACCTCACAGATACGAAAGTAAGTATTAGTCTATAGTGTCCACGGGCTGATACCCTTTTTTGTCTTTGCAAATTATATGATTTGTCGATGATATGCATGCATAAAAAAAAACACTGATGAATAGATACTATGATACAATTCTAAATTTCATTGAACTGACAAGTAAATGATTAATAGGTTGCCGACAAAATCACAATCTATCCAAATGCGCTCGCCGTCACTTGGGGCAAAGATTCTCGCTATTGGGAAATCAGTGGAAAAAAGTGAGTAATGCCTTGGCTTATTATCCATAAAGAATTTTCATTTGAGGACGACGAAGAAGAAAGTTGTGTACTAATAAGCCTTTTCGGGGTGTATTTGTTATCGATCAATAATATATATAACGCAGCGATGAGAGCTCCATCAAATTGAATCAAGTGTCATGGCTGGAGGTGACGGGTAGTTTCCCGACTGAAGGCCTAAGTGACGGCAAGTACAGCGTCAAGTTCAAGGTGTCCTTGAAGACGAACGCGTTCGGATGGCAGGGTAGCCCTGTGTACTTCCTCTTGTTGAATACGAAGACTAAGAAGAGGACATGGAAGAAAAAGGATTTGAGCAGCCTGAAGAAAGGTGGGGATGCAGAAGATGTACCTTTGGATTTATTTTTCGAACTCCCGGACAAGGACATGGGCAAGACTGAACGCCCCTTGATGAATTTCGGATTGTATGAGATATGGAAGGGGGGATGGAAGGGAGGCCTAGAAATCCATCGAGTTGTTGTCCAAAAAGTTTGATTCCTAAACCATAAATAGAAGAAGTGATGATAATCGCTGTCGTAGTAAATTTAAGGAATAGAGTGGATATGTTTCTGCTTTCCTGCTCGTGATTTAAGCATGTAATCCAATTCTTGGATGCTCGTAATAATAATAAATAGTGTGTGTGTTTTTTTTTCCGTGTCAAAGTTATAAATAAGGGCGAGCAAAATATGGATTAAATTAAATGAACTGATTGATTTGATTTTACCTCTGTTGAAGATTTGTGATGATTCTGGAGCAGAAAACTTCGTGCTTTGGAAGTTACGATGTTTTCGGGCTTGATTTCGAACAATTTGTTGGCTGCAACCTCTGCCAGCAGAAAACGTTGCCGTGATATCAACGTGTAGACGAGCATGGGCGCAGCTTCACACCCGAGGCCGTGCGAGGCGTAGGAATTGATCGTGGTGTTCCGAGCAATGGCATCTTTGGCTCTGTGAGGAATTTAATCGAACAGTTGGTGGGCTTCGGTAACCGGTGGATCCTCTCGCCTTTGCGCTGGAGTGACCGCACGCCGGCAACACGCTCGCCACCGTCAACCCACTGAGCTTCACCTCTGAAATCGCTGCCGCATTTCGTCGAACAGGATCATTGCGAGGACTGGAGACGAGATAATGTCTATATACCATATTAATCTTCATACAAAAACAGAAGAAAAAAAAGGAAAAGATATCCATGCAAAGGCGGATTAGCAATGGAAGCTGCCTGATGGCTTCTCTCTTCTCTTCAACCTCTCGACCTGCTCACTTGTCGCCTTCTCATCGTCAACTTTATCGTTCGCTATTGTCTCTTTGACGTTGCACGTTTTAGATTCTTCGCTAGTATGCGTGCCCAGTGGCGTTCGCAATGCGGATAGGGAAGTTCTGTGGGTGTATTCAGTTAGCTCAATCAAACGCTTGCTTCTCTATTGCAGACCTTGCCCCTCCTCGTTCACCATCTCCTCGTTGTCAACTCCAACATTTGTCGTCAACTGAAATTCTTCTTTGTCGTTTGTTCCCAATGGTTGTGCTCCGTGGATTTGCTCAGTTAGATTAACAGTGGCTTCACGAGAGGGGTGTCAAATCGGCGTTGCAGCGGGTCTTCATTTCCGCAGTTTTATCCGCGTAAAAGTACTGGAACAAATGGAGCGTAATAGGTTTTTGGTAAGATTTCAGAGACAAGGTCGTATTTTTCCTCCACTAAAACTCGGTCGATTGGAAGAAAGAAACTTGAAGCAATAATCGAGAAAACTTCCGGAAGCGATAGGATTTCAGATCAAACGCAGACGACGATTCCCTGAAAAGGTAATAAAAATTGAGTCTTGAAGAACGGATTGAAGCCAGGGGGAGCTTGTAGGGTTACTCTGGCTACTGAACCACCATCTACGGGCGTGTAGCTACTCCATTGATGGAAACCCTGGCTGCTCGCCGGGGAAGGCACTTGAAAAAAGTGGATTTGATAATGGAAGGTTTTGCTCGTGTAACAGTTTAGTCGGAGAAGGAAATGGTAATGGGCCAAGTTCAAGCAAATCTCGGCCCGGTTTAAAGATCCAATCTTTGATTTGTTGGTTTAAGATCCAATTCCAACCCTAGAAGTTAGAATCTACTTTTGCTTTTCTCTGCCGCGATCGATCACGATGTCGACCTCCTCCGACGAAGACGAAGTCGAACGGATCCCACTGTGCTCGCGGCCAGAGTGGTCGGACGTCCAGCCGCTGCCGCAGGACGATGGCCCCAACCCGATCGTCTCCATCGCCTACCGCGATGAGTTCCGCGAGACCATGGACTACTTCCGCGCCATCTTCGCCGCCGACGAGCGGAGCCACCGCGCCCTCGACCTCACCACCGAGGCCATCGGGATGAACCCCGGCAACTATACTGTGAGCTTCCAATGCTAGCTTATCAGATCAATACAAAAAGCCTTCTTTTTTCTGGATTCGGTAGTTAAGTCGCGATCTTTTAGCTAAACACAGTGAGTAATGTTGCCTTTTTCTTCAAGGTTTGGCACTTCAGACGCCTTGTGCTCGAGTCATTGAATACAAACTTACATGAAGAATGGGATTTTGTCGACGGAATTACTTTCCAGAATTCCAAGAACTACCAGATCTGGTGAGTGCTCGCTTTGTGGTCTCTTCTTCTGGTTTGAAGAAACCTAGTTTTTGCTTCTTTTTTTGATCATTTTGCTTGCCTATATAAGTTGTATCTTTGAATGCTCGCGTTATGTATGGTGATTAGGCACCACCGGCGGTGGCTTGCTGAGAAACTGGGAACAGAAGCAGCGAATAGAGAACTGGAGTTTACCAAACAAGTGTTTGCTCTTGATGCTAAAAATTATCATGCTTGGTCTCATAGAAAGGTAGTCTCTTTCTCCTTCCCCTCTCTTGCTCTCTTGGTATTTTTTTTTTCTTGTTCAACATCTAGATCAAACAAATGGGAGATGAAAAAGCAATAACTGACCAATTAACTTGTTAGGCCCAACCATGTGCCTTTAAAGTTTACGTTCCAATTAATAGTAACTCATTTCATCTAAGCTTCTGAAGCTTCTTTGTTAGCTCATTACTATAATGTGGTGGTGCAATCTTCATTGCTTAAGGCTTGATGTTCTCGTAAAAATTAAAACTCTAATTGATTGCACAAAATCATCATTAATTGAGAGCATTGATGTCTAATGGTGGCTGCACCATATGCAGACAACCTTTTCAATGCCTCACCCTACCTAGAATTAGGTTTGTGTGATAGTCATTGTCATGATCTGCTTAGGTCTTAGAATTTATTCATCAATTGTCATATTCAACTAGAGGCTGCAGACGCTTAAGTCCATGTTAATAGTAACTTGCTCATTGAGTCTATAAATCTTCTTTATTAGTTTACAGTTCATCATATGAGACTGAACTAGTATGTCACACTTGTATAAGTTAACTACTATTTCTATGAAGAGGGCATGATGAATGATCTCTCTGTCAATCTAGTCCTGTAACTGAGATTTTCCTAATAATTTGCAATACAGTGGGTTCTTGAGTCATTAGGTGGATGGGAAAATGAGCTTGAATTTTGCTGTGAGCTTCTTGAAGATGATGTTTTCAACAATTCAGCTTGGAATCAGGTAAATAATTTGAGGTTTTATTGGCTTACAGTCTTATGTATTATATCTTTGTAGTTGTATCTTTATTGAACTCTTTTTGCTATAAAGAGTTGTTGCTTTCTAGATTATTGGACCTGATAATCTATAGGGTTGTCTTTGTTGTTAGTGCTTCCATAAATGACACTTTTTTGTGCTACTGTCTATGTATGGCTCTTTTTGCCATATATAGCTGTTGCTCTCTAGATTATTTTGTCACACAATTTAAAATGTTTCAATGTGCTATGCTACCAGTATTGGTCAGCACAGCTGAAACATGTCTTGTTGGTTGCTGACTGATAGTGATATTATGTTGCCTCGTATAATGTCACTATGCTGCTCATGTCGATATGCTTCCATTGGTACCAATCACGATAGGGTCTATTTCAGTTAATACTATTTAGAATAGGCTTGAGAGAAGGATTCACATCCATGACATGCTTTGATTTAGTTAACCAGTCACAGAGCGGAGGTAAAACACAATAAAAAGGGAGATGAAGGACAGCACCAATGAAAGCATCAAGAATCGAAATAAGAGGGGTGATGCTGGAATCGAAGAAATTAAAATATATCTACATCCTATATGTGTGCCTGCTCTATTTTTAGTTATATCAAAGTACAACTCTTAAGGGTTAAATGATATATATAAATCTATGTGTATGTTTCCAAAACTAAAAATCCTAGAGGCATTATTTAAGATATAGCATCAATTGAAGCGTCGAAAATAGAAATATGGTGTGATGTTGGAATTGAAGAAATTAAGATATATCTATATCCTATACTTGTGCCTACTCTATTTCTAGTCGTATCAATCAAGTACAACTGTTATTGGTTATATGCAATATATAAATTTATGGGTATGTGGAGAAATCATTTTCAAAACTAGAAATCCTAGAGGCATTATTTAATGTAGATCCTAGAAAATTATGTGATCGCGATGTTTGTCATGTGTTTTAGACTTGTCCTTTGGAGGTGAAAAGGATAAAACTTATTTGAGTTGGACTTATCTGTGGAATTAATTCCTAACATCAAATAATGCTAAATATGAGTTTTTGAATTCTATCTATATCATCCTTGGTTAACTTTCTCTTGTTGGATTTACCTGCTGAAACTATTTGATATTCAGGAATGGAAACTGATGCTGGTTCATGAACAAGATGCATTGGGTTTTATTAATACTTGTTGTTTGTTCTACTGATACATCTGTTTTTATTTGATATCTTTTATTAACTATCGATCTGCAACAGAGGTATTTTGTCGTCACCCGGTCACCGCTGCTTGGAGGCCTACAAGCCATGAGAGATTCTGAAGTGTGCTATACAAGCAAAATAATCTTAGCCAATCCACACAATGAAAGCCCTTGGAGGTACCTTCGAGGGCTTTACAAGGGTGAAATCGAAATGTTAATCAGCGACAATAAAGTACCTGAGCTGTGTTTGAAGGTTTTGGAGATAAATGAAAGCAACTTGTTCGCTTTGAGCCTGCTCCTGGATCTTCTATCTCAAGGTCACCAACCGTCCGACGAACTTAGTGCCGTCGTGGGAGCTTTAAGAAGCTCGCAAGACAATGCAGGAACTCATGGCTTGGCTGCTACCTTGTGCCTTATCTTGGAGACAGTGGATCCGATGCGATCGAACTACTGGGCATGGCGGAGGACAAATCTTCCGACTCGAGTTTGTTGAACCCCTCCTTCCTTGGAATCAAAGGAGGGTTTTGTTCTCCCATATGATAAACTAAGAAGTTCTCCACTTTAGACACTTTGAAAGATGCAATTGAGATGGAGGGAGGGACTATTATTGGATCATGTAAATTAACTTATTTGGTTAGAGTTGTATTTGCTATCTATCCTCTTGAATCGACAGAGTCTATATTTGCTGATTCAATCCCTCCCACTGGTTGTGGTTGGGACCTCGACGTAGCACTTGCAAGTGTTCTAGAGTTAGTTGTTCCTCGAGGAATTCACTCATGTATGAAACTATAGTTTGTACACCATAATATTATCAATTTCTCTTACTTATATATAGTTTTCAAATCATTTTATAGATTAAAACATAAAATTTATGTTAAATTAAGAAGTAAGAGATCTTTTTTATTCATATAGTATCTTACCACTTAATTTGCAAGTTGATATTTGAAACAACTTTAGAATCATGTGAGAACCATGATCATAAAAATAAATCAAAACAAAGAGGAGTGCCTGTAAACTGCCCATGTATGGCCTATTTAAAAGTACTTCATTAATATTTCAAAAT
>JBAMHZ010000038.1:3551998-3565598 GCA_037177395.1 Alpinia galanga
CGTAAAATCGCCGTGTTGTGCATGTGATTGTAAGTGTTGTTTGTTTTCTTGTTGTATTTTGTTTCCGCTGCGCATTACACTTTTGTAGACAAGAAAGAACATGAAAGAATCGAAGAAAAATACGACGTCGCTATTCACCCCCCCTCTAGCTGACGTAAAGCGACGCCAATGAGATCCTACACGGGCCTTGGAGTAGTAATCCGTTGGGGATTACGAACCAAGTAAAACTCAACAAGTCTTTTATTTTTCCGCTGCACTTAACTCTAGATTTAATTAGTCTAATTTTGTTATCAAAAGAAAAGTTTTTTTTTTAAAATCGAGATTCACCCCTCCTCTCTCAATCGTCTTCGATCCTACAAAGGATGGATCCAAGGGTCTAGAAAGGTTTATAAAAAGAGGGTTGGACATAAACCCTAAGCATCATTTTTGTTCCCAAGTTCTCTTGTTCTTTGATCGTGTTCCGATGTACTACAATGCTACTCCAACTGTGCTTCATCTTCTTAATTCTTCTTTGTCGGTATATTATTAGTTTAAGTTAATTTCTTTTATACTTATTTTTCAAAAAACACGAGCAATAAGATTGTTATCGTTTTCTTTATCATTTTTTATAAGTTTTGTGTCTCTTACTTTTAACGAGTAAGAGATTTTTTAATGAATTATTTATTGAAAGCAGTCAAGGATCACAAATTTTAGATTAGTAATCTTTTGACTATGAACCAAGTAAAAATAAAAATACTATTTTATTTTTTACTACATGTCACTTTGATTTTAGGTGTTTTAAAGTAAAGATTTTTTTTTGAAATACTATTTAATTCTCCTTAGTGTCTCTCTGATTTATAAATTCAATTGAATAAAAAATTTACAATGAGATTATTTTTATAATAGTTTTTAAATAACTTGTTAACATTATTCAAATTCAATCAAAATCATTTCAATATAATTAAATTCGCTTTAATTTTATAATTAAATTAATTAATTATTACAATAATATAATATTTATCTGGTATAATAGCACATCAGCCTTACGTAGGACTGGTTCGGTACGGTATACCGAATTTTTTATATAATACCGTATACTGTATCGAAATTTTCGGTATAAAAAATTTCATACCGATACCGTACCGGAATTTATACCGAAAATTCGGTATACCGAAAATTCATGTCTAAATACCAAAATAATACTAAAAATTCAGTATCGGTATAAAAAAATTCGGTATCGATATAAAAAATTACTAAAATCCTATACCGATACCGTACCGAAAATTTCGGTATACCGAAAATTTCGATATTTTCGACAAATATCAGTACGGTATGTGTGGTATATCAAAATTTCGATATTTTTTTCCACCCCTAACCTTACATCTATAACGGTCAACTGTAATACTGCAACAAACATTAATACCTACAATTATATTTTTCATATAACTTTGACCATTTTAAAGTAATTTTATCAAATTTAAGCAATTTGAATTGATTAAAAAATTAATATAAAAGCGTTTCATATGTAATTTTTTTATATGTTACAGTAATTATATGGTATAACAATTATGTCTTCGTTTTTTTTTAATCTGTACCGTAATAATGCGATAATTGGTAGTCGTTAATCGTTGATTGTCAATATTAACTTTATAATGTAATTAAATTACATGAGTTTTATTTTATAATTTAAATTATAAGATTTTTTATATTTTATAATTCAAATTTTATTAAATTGTGGTCTTAAATTTATACTAAATAAAATAATTTATCTTGTAAATTGATCCTGATTGTAGCAGATTATCTCATACCTTATGACAAATGTGATTATGCTCATCTCAGTGCTTTCTCATCGTCGGTTCCATGGTGATGATGAAAAAAAAGATAAATACATGAGAAAGTTATTTCTTGAACCATTGAATAGTATAATAGTGAATCATCTGAGCGATAAAAAGTTTAGATCCTTTCCAAAATTGATCATTACTTTTATTGTAATAATTTACGCTGTACTTATTAAGCGCCCGCCCATAGGACAGATTACCCCATACCAAACTTTGAGATTTGTTTTGAACAATAGAAAACATTAGAACGGCAAAATGAAAATTTTACCTTTCTTTTTCTTTCCAACTTCTGGTCTCCTTCGAGACCGAGCAACAACCCCAGCCAACGACCAAGAGCATAGATAGCCATGGAGTCCGTCGTCGTCGAGGTCGAGCAGGCCGACCGAACTCCTCTCCTCCAACGTCCCACCACCACTGAATCCTCCGCTCCCCTCTCTGCCGGCGGCGATGAGATCAGCTCATCGCCTTCCCGCTCCCTCTCGCCTCCCCCCAACTGCGCCGCCGACCCTTCCGCCAAATCCAGTCAGCGGAGGCTCGCCTCTCTGGATATCTTCCGCGGCTTTACCGTTGCGGTGTGATAAACTTACACTATCTTGGTTTTTCGTCATCTTCCCGAGTCCAATTTTTTTTTTTTTTGGGTCTGTCTCTGTCGTTGTTTGACTATGATGATGTGCGGTGTCTGTTCCCCAGCTGATGATTCTCGTGGATGACGCCGGCGGGGCGTTCCCTTCGATCAATCACGCGCCATGGTTCGGAGTCACTCTGGCAGATTTTGTCATGCCCTTCTTCCTCTTCGGCGTTGGCGTTTCGGTCGCTTTGGTCTTTAAGGTGCGCAAGGGGGGATTCCAATTTTTATGCCCTAAATCATACTAAATGTTACTTCTTTAGAAATCCTTGTAGTTCCTACATACTTAGTCGGGCGTTTAACCCTCGGTTTTACCTGTTAGTTTTACTTGTTTGATTGCCTCGTTCATATTTTTTCGGTGTCAATTCTATCTTCATGCATTTTTTGGACTATTGTAATTGTTTTGGTTCTCTCCAAAGATTTATTTTTACTGCAATGTCTAACCAATTTTAATGATTTATGCAGAGAACTCCAAGCAAGGTGGCTGCCACGAAGAAGGTTCTGTTGAGGACGACTAAACTCTTCCTCATGGGTTTACTACTGCAGGGTGCATCTAACTTCCTAATCTGACTATCAGTTTCCCATGCACATTCTTCATCCTATATTGCATTTGAATGTTACTGCTTACTGCGCATGCAGTTAAATTTCTGTAGCAGTCCTTTTAACTTTGCCCAAGTTGTAGCTTCTCTATTTTCTCCTTCCTATTGATGTAGCAACTACTCATATATGCTTCTTTGTAATTCTTTTTTCTTGTTCACATGCTTTTGATTTAAGGTGGATACTTCCATGGCCGTAATAATTTGACATATGGAGTCGATTTAGATCGAATACGCTGGTTTGGCATATTGCAGGTAAATACAGAGAAAGGCATTGTGGTTATTTTAAGTTTCAGATTGCTTATGTTTGTGTCTAATAGTTTTTTTTAAACATTTTTTTTCATTTAATTAGATACTATTGGACCATGGTATAGATGTTTAAGATATTTTGTTTTATTTAGTTTTTTTCCCTTTCTTTTTCAAACATATGTATGTGTTGCTAACATGTGAAATTTTCTACCAAAGGTGACTATGCTAGTTTTGCCAATACAGTTACTTCCTTAAAAAATCAATTACCACACTTAAAAAATATCCACAAAGATATTATTGATTGCAGTTTTTTTTCCTGGAAATAATACAGTTCCCACCTTTGTCCTGTAATAATTCTAGATTTCTAGAGGTTAAATCGATTAAGCTGAGTTGTTAAGTTGGTTAAAGATCCATAGCATTTCCTTTTTTTTTTTTTCAAGTTTATTGTTATATTTATCTGTGTGCTTTAACCTTGTTGAGAATATGTTGGGCCAATGTATTTGATTAAAAGAAAAGTTCTTCGTAATGCTTTCCTTTGCACAAACTGGAAGTGAAATTCACATTTGAGAACACCCTTTTATGTTCTTATAGTAGGCATCTGAGACATTATGTTACTTCCTAAATTAGTTGTTTGTTGTTAGCATTTTGTGTCAAATTTACATTTTTGTTGCACGCAAACTTTCTGATTCTGAATTTTTTTTATTTTTTATTTCTTAGAGGATATCTATTGCATATCTCTTAGCAGCATTATGTGAGGTCTGGCTGGCTAGCAACATTTCCGTGGATTCTCCGGTTTCATATGTGAAGAAATACTACATAGAATGGTCAGTTACGTGTAGTTCTTTTATAGTACTTGACATTTGTATTCTGAGATATTTTGGATGCTCAGTAATGTAGCTGATGGCATCTGCTTCCTTTTCTTCAAACACTTCCCTATGCATTCTTGAGCTCCATCAACTAATCTAATTAAACCAGAATATCAATTATAATATGGCTGCAGAAATTGACAGACAAAGGCCTTTCTTCCCTTTGAGAGCCTAACAAGGTTACAGGAGCAACGAGTTTATTAAAAACACAGGTTGTGCTTACTAGATACTCCAGCTAACTTCAGGTTAAAGCAGTACCCAAAGGTGTGGCAGCTGTCCTAACTCCTACCAGTGTTCACCAATCACAATCAGCTATAATGCTGTTTGTTAACTGACTTTCATAAGCTGTGCAGCATAACATTAATATAAGCTTTTGTGAATGGCACCTAAAACATCAACAATTACAGATTCCAACTTTTAGGAGTAGACTACATGGATCTTATGCTACCATCTAGTTCCCCTGAATTCAGTATAGTTTTGGAAAATTTTTAATTGTGAAAATATCAAAATTTAAATTCACACTCAAATTTTATCTCTTTAATGAAGTATGCCTACAGGAGGATGGGCTCATTATGATGAATAATGTGGTGTTCAGAGCCTCTTATTTTAAGCATGTTCTCCTAGTATTCTAAAAGTAGAAACTATTCATTTGTAAAAAATACAAACAAATTGCTCTATCTTTACTACATTTTCTTTCATACTACTTGTTGCTAACTATGAGTTTATTCTACCAATTATTTTAAGAGTGCACTATACGTATGCTGATGTATTCATTTCTTTCTTTGTCTACAGGATCGTTGTGATACTACTGTCTGCCACTTATGTTAGTTTGTTTTTGGGTCTTTATGTCCCAAGCTGGGAGTTTGAAGCTCCAGGCAACAATTCCACTCTATCAATTCCCTTTTATGTAACCACAACAAAAACTGTTTACTTTAGAGTTTACTGTTTGACTTCATGATTACTAGAAAGTTTAAGTATCTATCATCTTGATATAAATTATATGGTTAATCTAGTGGGGTTTTTGGACTTGCCTATTCTTGTTGGCTGGTAATCACATTATAGTGGCATTTGTTTCCATACTCTCTGATCAAGACTGTTGAATAGATAATCTAATAACAGATGCAACCTGCATTGTGTTGCTTTAGGTTCAATGTGGAGTGAGGGGTAGTTTTGACCCTCCTTGCAATGCTGTTGGTTTGATTGATCGACAATTTCTTGGACAAAGTCACCTTTATCATAATCCAGTATATAAAAGGACAAAGGTAATTTCCTAACTTATGGTGACTTTAAATAGTAACCAGTACTTTCTCACCTCTATTTTGTATTCGGCATTCGCCAAATGCAAATAATCATATTTTGCTTACCCAAAAACTTGTACCCCCTTGTTCTGCAGGAGTGCAGTGTTAATTCTCCTGATTACGGACCACTTCCAGAAAACTCACCCAATTGGTGCCTTGCTCCATTTGATCCTGAGGGACTGTTAAGGTTTGTTAAGTTGTATGCAGACTGAGAAACTAGAAACTGAATCCTTAACAAATCAAGAAATTGGGTTCTTCCATAGAGTATCTGTCATATTAATATAGAAACGAGAACAAATTTATTCACTATACATCTTCCACAGCATATCTTATGTATACACGAGTGACTTGGTATCAATACTAAATGCTATTCTGTTTTCCTTGGACATTCTCAGTTCACTGATGGCTGCTGTAACATGTTTTTCTGGATTGCATTTTGGTCATCTCATAGTTCATATTAAGGCACGATCTAATTGCTTGTCTTAATGGAGATCTTTCTTTGGAATGATTACAGTGTGAGACTCACACATATAGACCCTTTCTTTATATAATTGTGTGGCTGGACATTTTTCAGAGCCATGCTCAAAGAATGCTGCTGTGGACCAACACATCAATTTTACTACTGATCTGTGGTTTTTTGGTGCAGTTAATAGGTAATACGCCCTATTATTAGGATAGATTCATAGATCATCTTATTGCCCCTGTTTATTTTGATATTTTTGTTTTTTAGGCATGCCTTTTAGCAAGCCATTGTACACGTTGAGCTACATGTTCTTGACTGCAGGAGTTTCGGGCTTCCTTTTTATTCTGATATACTTCATTGTGAGTTCCTTATGTATCTTGGTCTATTTATATAGTATCTGCAAGACTATGTATATATTATCGGTAAGTGTTTATTTTGTATCTTGTTCCATGTATATACTTCATTGTGTTTGTATCGGAAGAGGAGTATTGGCGCAATGATAAAATTATTGCTTTGCGATCTAGAGGTCACATGTTCAAGTCCTGAAAATAACCTCTTGTAAAAAGTAGGGTAAGACTACGTACAATATACCCTTCTCCGGACATGGCAGGAACTTCGTACATCGAACTGTCCTTTTTTTTTCTTTCCCATGTATATATTATCTACTATCTCCGTCAATGCAACTAGTACTCTTTTGAGTATAAAATATGCTATGCAACTAGGAGAGGATGTGGGTCTGATTGTGCTAGCGTTTAACCAAAATTTGGCCTGACTTGAGTTTTTTGGATCAAAGAAAATGGACATGAAATTGTATCCGGAAACAAATACAAATACGGTAGTTTCCACCGAACCAGGATAGGTCAGTTGGGTCTATTATTGGTTTTTAGGTTACATCAAAGTATTTACTAATGTTAATACAAAAACTTATTTCATGTAACTGATTTTATTTTTAATATTAAAAGTCAAAAACCCATAGGATTTTGAATTAATGGCATACATATAAATTATGTGGCATAATTCAGGTTGGATCAATTGGTATTTTCAATTAAATATTCATATCCAACCTAAAATCCAAATATATAAATATTTTTGGATTTGTGAACCAACCGGAAACCAACATAATCCAAAATTTTGGGTTGAGACATACATTGAATAGGTTTTTTCCACCACTATCTATGTATGTGGTTTATTGTGGGATGCTTCAATTTTATTTGAATTAGTTGATCTGACAACACCATCTGGAATATTCAAATGTTGGTGGTTCTATGATAAATATGTCAGTTTGCTTCTTTGTAATTTTGTCATCGTATACATCTTAGAGACATCCCTCCGAACACATATGTTGATATTTCAGTTTGTATGTATATGACAGGTTGATGTTCAGAAGTTCAAAAGATCTTTTATTTTGTTTCAGTGGATGGGAATGAATGCACTTATCGTTTATATTTTAGCTGCCTCTGAACTGTTTCCAGCATTCGTTCAAGGGTTCTATTGGCATTCACCCGAAAACAACTTGGTATTTTTTTTTAATGTTTCTTTTATTTTGACTTTTATCGATGCAACTCCTTTTTGAGAACACGGTGTGAATGTTCATCTTTCCAAGATCCAACTCTTTCTTTGCGAGAAATTTGCGACCATCCTTTGTGTTTGATATCTTATGGAAAAATGACATCCTACACAGGTAAATCTGACAGAGTCGATGTTCCAAACCATCTTCCAGTCCAAGAGATGGGGCACTTTGGCGTTTGTTTTACTGGAGATTTTATTTTGGTGTCTTGCTGCTGGCTTTCTTCATATGAGAGGCATTTACATCAAACTGTAGTCTTAAGCCTTCTTTTTTAAGTTCCAGACCATCTGTAAACACGTAACAAAAGGTTGATTCTATTGTATCCATAAAGAAAACATTAGTTATTGATTCAATACGTTTATCCTCATATGGATCGCATGTTTTTGCTTGCTAACCTAACCTCAATTAGTATGGTAGCATATGCAGTATTTTTCAGCGGCTTTAGTCCTGCTAATGTTCATTAATGAACGAACTGAAGAAAACACTGAGGCTATTGATGCAGTGGTCGAAAACCTTTTATGGTCATCAAAGGATTATTAAAATCACAAGCAAATGCATTGAAAATTGAAGATCCAATCCATCTCTTGCAAGGCCTAAAACTGTAATTGACCTTCCTGCTATTCTCTTCTTGGTATATGAAGATCAAGCCTTCATTTTTTTTGTCCTTTGACATTGCAGACGAAAAGAAGACTGGCAGTGTAAACATGGATAGTGGTACAGTGAATTCCAAGCCAGGGCCATCAGAAGACCTACATCGACAAACTAAAAGAGTTTAGATTAAGTAGGTGTCGGTTTAGCCACAGAAAGACTGGCTACAAAGATGGCTACCTGGTTCTGAGTAGGCTAAGCAAGGTCTTTAGCTCAGAAAACACCAATTAAAGTAAATCTCGAAGGTAATCATGTTACTTAACCTTAGAATACTTGGTTTAAAGTTAACAATTAACATACAAATGTGTATATGAGTAGATAGAATTAGCTTAAACTATGAAATATTCAGTCATTGAACATGTTGCAGAAACCTATGGCCGTGGCCTGTGGGTAGTGTTTGTTTTGGTCTTTTTCAAGGGTAAATTTTATTTCACTCTCAGACTTGCAGTCAACGTTTTAAAATTGTTAAAATATCCCTACGTCCTTACAATTTGAAACTTCTTGGTCACTTTATAACACCCCCCTTCTATTGAAAATTTCCGAGCTCAGGGTTCCCATCCAAAAATGTCCAATCCAAGCCTCCTTATAAAGTATGTTATAAAGTGACCATAGTTATTTAGACATAATGAGTTGGAAGGATACCTTAGTTTTGGAGCTGCCAACAAGCAGTGGGGTGAATAACTTGGATGTTAACTTGGTCCTTTATCATGTAATCAGAGCCTTTCTGCAAACAACTTTTGGCAGCCTTTATATAATAATCTAATATCTAAAACATACTTTTCTGTTAAATCCTCGTGTTGATCAGCATCCAAGTTAGCAATGATCACATCCTCTTCCAATTTGAATGCATTGACAACCTTCTCTGCAATAAGCGAAATCGATTATGTCTAGTAAATATACACAACCAAGAAATATGGCTTTCAAACCATGCTGAAGTTCACGCAATTTTCTATATACTCACAGGCTTGCAGTGGCCACACATTTTGACACACACAATCATCTTCGCAGAAGGGTCAAATTCCTCACCTTAAGGGCCCACTTGTCTGCTTCATAGTTGAGAGAGTGAATTAAGGGGGAAAAAAAAAACATCTCGTGTTATTTACTAGAAAAGAAAGGAAAAAGAGCATCAGAATCAAAGACTAACCATGGTGCATAGAATTCAACAAGGACATCGTTAGTTGCATCGAGGACAATCTGCTCAAATGTCTCTGGAGTTGATACTAATACATTAGAAGGAATAACTGCCAGTTTCACATTTGTTCCTGCAACAATATGACTATGGATGAGATAAAAAGGCTGGTCGTTCCGAGAGCCAATAGCCTACAAGACCTGCACTATACCTCCAGTGTCAAGTGCTTCTGCAGTACGCGGGTCGCCTTCGTATCTGCGTGCTATTTAATGTGCATCGTATAGGAGGAGGAAGACTACGTACTCTGCAAAAGATGAATCAAACACACACAAAATGGCACGGAACAAAAATACTAAGTAGCCAGAAATAGAGGTGAACAATCAATTAAAAAAGGTATCAAACAAATCAAATTAATTATTATTAATTTTTGGACAAATCAAATTGATTGAATTTGCTATTAAAATTGAATAAATTAAACCGACATAAAATCAATTAATTCGATTTATTAACGAATTCACTAAATTTTTTTAGTAGTCAAATTTACTGTCTAATTAATCATTTGATGAATCTAGATTAATGAGTTACGAATCAGTACAATAATTGATTGATTAGAACATAACAGTCGATTAACATCGATTAGATTTAATTAGTTTAATTAAATTTTAAAATTGTGAAATAATCGAATATTTAAAAAAAAATAAAAAATTTGAATTTACCGAACTCAACTTTTTCCAATTTAGTTGTTCATTTCCGTTTAACCGCAACGTCGGAAATCAAATATACATGAAAGTGCATGTCTTTTGCTTTAAACTTTACACTTGAATCTCCACTCAACTTTCTTAGCAAACTATCGATTATCACAATCGACCTTACCGTTCTGACACCGAGAAGAAATTCATCCAAAAAAAAAAGAATTAAAGCTACTCATTTAATAGCTATACTGTCATTTTTTTGGGGAGGTTTGATTTTGAGATCGTAACAGCGACTTCATTCAGCTGAATTATTGAGAATGTTTTCATTAGAAATAGCGTCAACTACACAGCAAAGCAGACGATCGAAACCCCGGAGATCCGATCGAAGAATACTTCCTAAAGAATCAGAAGATCGCCGCAAAAACTTCAGCACATCGGAAGATCCTCCAGGGGTCTAAACCCTAAGCGAACAGAAACGAACCAAAAAGAACACACGGCAGATAACAGGATGAGGCTAGAAGGATAGAGAAGTACCAGGGGGCATAAAACTCGACGAGGGCACCGCGATCCTGTCCGACCTCCTTCTCCAAGTTGGTCTCGGTGAGAACGACCACGTCGCCATCGGCGAAGGCGGAGTCGAACAATATCAAACCAGATCTGAGATCGCTTCATGTCCCCTTCGTTCTTCTTCTTCTTCGTACGAGGTTCACGCTTTATATGGAGAGACAGTGAGAAGACAACGGTCACAATTTACTGACATGTCATCAAAACCAATGAACCGTCCGATCTTATTAACCTATAATGTAACAATTGAATCAATATTACGGTTAAAATTTATAATGTAATATTTAATTATAAAAGTAATTATATTTTTTTATTTGATATTCATTTTTTTCATACGTCATTAATCATCGATTACCAGCCAATGATGATCGACGAGTAAACTAGCCGTCGGCCAACGACCAGGCAGCTGACCAACAACCAGCCAATCGACCGACGACCAACCAACAACTAGCAGCTAACCAGAGACCTGCAGCCACAATCAACGATAATATAATCTAAATTATATAAATTTTAATCCATAATCCGAATTACATATTATCTTATGTTTTATAATTCAGATTATATTACATTATATATTTAAAATTATATCAAATAAATTAATTTTATAATATAATCTAGCCTACCAAACGCAAATACGGCCATCAAATAAAGCCTTGTATAAAAACATCCTTCGTGATAGATATGCACCAAATTAGGCCAGTTGAACCAATTGGCGCCTCTCAGTATGCAGGCCTTGCAGTATTCTCCATAAGAAGCTTTTAAAAAGTTGCAAAAACCCTAAAATGTGCACATTTTAACAAATGGATTTGCCTAGTGGATTTTAATTTTAACCTAGTTAACAAACTGCACCTTTCAGTTTCACAGACAGGTTACATCTCTTGCAGTCCATTCTATCCCCCTAACTAGTCTTACGAACCCTATCCAAATACATTCTACCTCAAGCAGATGATTAAAACAATTTTTCCAGAAACGCAATGAAGAATCAAGGACATTTTGCGGGCTTCAAGTCGCCTAAATTTGGATTGTTCATCTCTTAGGCATCGATGAAGTGGATGTCAAAGGTATTAGGATGGATCTGCCACACATTGAGCGCAGCATATTCCTCCAAGCATTGCTTCAGCTGCGCTTCACTGTAACCCTGTTTATATAGTTGTCACCAGAGCAAAGAGCTTAAACTCATCATCAATGTGCTTGTGTTTGAGGAAAGAAACAATTTCATTTGACTATTACTGGAATAATTATTCATATTACAATAATAATTTTCATGGAATTAGTTTTTTTTTTTAATTTTTTGAGATAAGTAACTATTTTGTTCCCCATCAATTCTTACAATGAAGTGTAGATATTCCTACAAGTAATTGAAGAGCATCATAAATAGGAACTAACCTTTCTGGAAATCCAGTTTAGAGCTCGGGTATAGCTGACGTCCATGGTGCTGGTCCTGGAAGCTTCATCTCGCAGAATTGAATAAATATCAGAGATGGCATCTAAACCAGATCTCTGACGATCCTCCGAATACAATGAGAACTTCGACATTTGCATCAAGCGTAGTGCTTCATCCACATCACTCTGAGCTACTGTATCTGAAAACCGAAGCCTAGCTAAAGCCTGCAATGTTCGAACAAGGACTCGGCTATTATCGGAAATTTCCAAAATGTTAGATAGAAGAAAACAGAAGTGTAAAAAAAAGAAAAAGTTAGGCTTTGAGATCTTTTTATTATGTTATCTTACAATGGATATTCGGATGATGCTGAGCAGTGTCCTGATGGTTGTGTAAGAATGAGGAGCATTTGATCTGGCTTCTTCTTGGCGGATGCTGGAATATGCAGTGGCTATGTAATCCTCCAGTTCTTTTGGCACGGAAGGAGTGATTTTCCTTGCAGCAGATATGTATGATCTGCGTACAAAGAAAGAAACAATTTACTAATTCGTTTAGAATGTTTTCAGAAGTGTGATCACGAATTTGATATTCCATTGCTAAGCATGAATATATTGATGGTACACTTGGCTATTCTTTATGAATTCTCATGAAATATTTTTGTATTTGGTCATAAAAAATAAATTTTCTGAATTATGATGCTTTATTCCCAAAGAATAAGTGTTTTTACCCTATTTCAAGACTTATTTTATTCAACCTGTTAACCTATATTTTAATGAATGAACCAGAGTTTAAAATTAGGTTTATTTATATTTTGATATACATGACAAGTGTACAAGAAAGTCTAGTAGATCACTAGGCAATGAAAGTCCTATTGGGTCGAGTAAACCAAACACTAGGCAGAAAATGGAAAACAGACATCAAGTAAAAAGTTTAGATGGGTCAAGAAGACTATAAGCTGGCAAAAACTCAATTGGGTCAGGTAGACCAGACAATTGGTATGAAGACCAGCTGAGTCAAGTAGACCAGACAGCGGATAGAAAGTTATGATGGGTCTAGATTATAGGTCAAGCATAGTAAATCCAAATAGGTAATTTGGCAAGTAAACTCCTAAGCGGAGTGGTGAGACTGAGTACTCATTTTGGGGACAAAAATAAGCGTCGATCCGACAGAGGAACAGTAGAGACTCCGAAGTTGAGATCAGACAATATTACTACTGCCAACTCATTATGCTTTTGTTTTTGTGCTAATCCTATTTTGCAAGATTCCAAGCAACCGAACCAGCTCCAAGTGGCTGGACTGGTCCAGACGACCAAACCAAGTCTAAGCACTTGGGATGCCAGGATGGCATATACAGTTGGCGTCCACGAAGTGTACATGGCAGGACTCCCAAGTCCAGGCACTTGGAATCATAAATTTCCTAACGAGCGCTAGATTTATATCGACTGACCTAGAGGCGCCCAGACCAGGTCCAAGTACTTGGAAAGACCGAAATACCTAAATTTCCAGCTGATATGGAGGCGCCTAGAAGGTGTCTATAAAAGAAGTGGAGTGACAGCTATGAGAAAAATAATTCCAACACTCATTCCATTCTCCTTTGTGCGCTCTAACTTCGTGTTCATCGTCCGAGCTCCGTCGCACCATTCCGAAGTTACACCGGCACTTCGATCGCAACTCTACAATCTTCTTGTGTCGGTATAAGTAGTGT
>JBAMHZ010000038.1:3577432-3588393 GCA_037177395.1 Alpinia galanga
AGTCATCTTAATATCCTCTCTACTCTTCTAGTAACATAGGGTGTGTTGTATATTTGATATTTTTTTTCTTTTTCTTCAAATATCTAATTAGTTGCTTTCTAATAATAAAATTTCTCTCAGTTTTTCTTCTCTATCAATTTCGTCTCACTTTTTACAACTGGATTTGAGAAATATAAGAAGCATTTAGAAATTTCATTTTTATTGACCATTATGATCAAAAATTGTATGTTCTTTCTCAAGTATAGAATAACTCTGTTTTAGACTATCATTATGTCTCAATTAAAAATATAATTTTTATTTTTTTCAATCTGCGAGTCAATCCGCGGCGGGCTTAGGTTGGTCCGTTTTAATTTGTAACTCATGCGAGTTACTTTTAGGCCTATGACAAATTTAGGTTGATAAATTTTAACTTAATTTATTTAAATTATTTAGCAAGACGAGTTAATCTAATAAGTCTAACTCAAATTGACAACTTTAAACTCATGCAACTAACTTGTCTATTGCTTATTGCTCATATTATAAATCATCTAATTAAATTAAAAATAATATTTGTTTCAAGCATATATTGACTGCCTCTGCGGATCATATTGCCCATGATCTCGGTTTGAGTTTTTGCATGAAAGATCCGTGTTTTCCAACCGTTAAAATTAATAATTTTGTTTTTGTTTTCTGACACCTGTTTATGTGGTAGAGAAGAAATAAAAAACTGTAGAATTTTTTTTTACAATCTTATTTAATTCGGAGAAAAGAAAATTATTTTCCTTTCTTTTTATATTTATCTAGTTGGCTGGCAAATTTAAAATTCCTTCTATGAATTATATTTCTTCTTTTAATTATATTGTTTTTCTTCCCTTTTATTATTTTTATCTTTTCATTTTTTTCCCACTGAAATAAACAAGTGGGCATTTATGGGAACGGAAGAAGCGGGTCGATGGACGGGTTCAATAGAGAAATCTAGAAAAGCGAAAATCAGCAAAAAGACCGGAAATCACTTGATCTCCGACAGCACTGCCCCTGCCCGCGGCTCGTATAAATTCTTTCCCCTCCAGTTAAGCGGTCTCAGAACAGAAACCCTACCAGCATGAGCTGAGTTAGATCGGAAGATGATCCGCAACGGCCTCTCTCGAATATCGCTTCCCGCCATCATATCGTCGTCGTCGACGGCAGTTTCTTCTCTGCTGGATTCCACTTTCCCGTCGTACCGTACGCTAACCCGGTTTGAGTCTGCCAGCGTGGCCGGCGCGCTCGATGTCGACCGCCAACCGCCTTCCAAGGTTGCCGCGGTGCCGACCCTCCTCCAGCCGCGCGTCGTGATCTACGACGGCGTCTGCCATCTCTGCCATCGAGGTGAATAAAAAATATTTTCGTTTAGTGGAATTGGGATGGGATTTATGGTGGTTGTTGTCGATCGTTTTGTTTTGCAGAATTTCTCGCTGTTAACATCATTTGTAAGATATTGCTACACTAGACATTGTAGACTTTATGAAAATTAGGATGTAAGCAAATTAGGAAACGCAATAATCCTAATAATCTGAAATCTTAATTAATTGAGTGCAATGAAGGGAGAAATTTGGGAAGCACACTAATCCCAATTGATCAACTTTCTAAAATAAAATATAGCAAACTAAAGATAATAAATTACCAAAGAGTTCAAATAACTTTTCCCCATATTTGGAAAGTGAAAATCCAATCCAATTATTTGTTGATTTGTGTCAGGTGATTTTTGTAATGTAGTTTGAGAAATAGGAAAGAGCAAGGAGAATAATCATCTTAGGCTGGTAGTTCACCATCCAACAATGGACGTGAGCCTCGTAATTTTTTTCAGAGTTCATCCGGAGCATGATAGAAAAGGAGAAGAGATCTTTCAATACTCATGCTTTTTAATACCATGTTGCACAATGTAACTAAAATGTAACTAAAAATGACCAAGTTTATTGCTGTTCGATCATCAGTTAGTAGTCACTTCTGTGAATTTGTCAGTCCAGCTAAGTTGCTTTTGCATTTTCCTGTTCGGTAGTCTGAGATTTTCTCCCTAGATTTTTGGAGTTAAACAAATGCCTTCTCTCTCTCTCTCTCTCTCTTATGCCTTAAGAACTTATATCATTAACTCCAAAAATCATCAATATGCAAGTTATCCATTCACCAAGGCTGAAACCCATTCTCTTTGTTGTGGTTATTGGATCACAGGGGTTAAGTGGATCATCAAGAAAGACAAGTATAAGAAGATTAAGTTCTGTTGTGTACAATCAAAGACCGCTGAACCATACTTGAGATTATGCTGTGTGGATCGAGAAGATGTATTGAAACGTTTTCTGTTTGTCGAAGGACCAGGAGCATATTTTGAAGGTTCCACAGGTTAGCATGCATGAAGCCAGTTTGATTGGTTTCTTGTTCACTTGTGTTTCTTATCAACTTCTTAGTTAAAGATTATTCCGATCCTGCATTGCTGGATGCTAGAAGTTACACAAGTTGATTACTTGATGTAGTTTTTTAATATGAACTTTCATTTTCAATAAATAACTATAGTAGATCAAGCCCACCATCATTTTTCCTGAAATTCGGTTATTCTTCTCAAGCTCTCAACAAAAACATTCAGCAGTTTACCATGGGGTCTAACTTACATATAATGCATTAGAGCTTCAAAACTGTAGTTTTTATTTGCCGAAGCTAACAAAAAGTATATCTGCTACCATGTAGGTCTATGTAATTGCTTGCATGTTCTTCGTAAACCGAGACTAAACACCCATAAGACTGGCCATTGCTCTTTACTGAGTACTTTTGTTAAGTTTGCTTCATGCAATTGTCATGGAATTTAATTGTATTGTTCATTAGGGATTTGAACTGATAGGGAATTCCTTAGGAAATAAATCAAGAATACGCGTTCCTTAATTTGGTTCATGGAATGAAATTGATAGATCAAATTTGTTCCTAGTTGGATTTGTAGAAATGCCATAATTATTTATCAAGGAATAAGTCTCTACAATGATAATATATCTTTCCAGGCAATGGTTAGTTGAATCTTTGCGTCTCTGCCAACCTAAACTCGCCCTTTTACTCTCTTTTCAGCTGCACTCAAAGTTGCTTCTTATTTGCCATTCCCATACTCAGCAACGAGTGCTATGCTGATTCTCCCTGCACCTCTAAGGGATGCAGCTTATGATTATGTCGCCAAGCATCGATACAGTTGGTTCGGGAAGGAGGATGAGTGCATTGTGATGCAGGAGAAGGATTTGCTCGAGCGTTTCATCGACATGCATGAGTTGCTCGACAATGATGGCGGTGCTAGTGACTAATTCTTTTGACCTCACACAACATACACTTGTTTTGTGGTTCTGATACTTTGGGGAGATCGCATCGTCTCTCTAAATTTACTGAATGACCTCAAAACTTTTGGATTTTTAAATGACAGGACACAGTTTTGTTCGTTATCTATTGCTTCTGCTGCTATAGATCTTGTATTGGTCGAGAGTGTTGTTATGTATATTGTGTTCCAACAAACCTCACTTGACTTGTGGGCTAGTTTAAAAATATACGATTTAATATGTTCAGATTTATGCATCTTGTTTGGTTCTTAGAAAGTTTTTGTATTTCCTAATTTAGTTTTGTAAACAATAAAATTAATTTATTTTTAGAAGGGTGACAATTTACAAGTGAGGAAAATACACGAACAAACTGAGTTAAAGGGCGAATTACTCTAACAATTTTATTTTTATAATTTTAATTATAAAATATTCTCGTGTCACGTATTAAACATGAGGCTAATCTTCTCCTCTTCTCTTCCTTTCCAACTGCTGCTAAACGGTTCTTAATATCCTCTTTTAACACATATTTGATGGTTGCGATTTGATCAAGAGGATCCAATCCGGACGATCCCTACCGTCAAACTAAAGCATAAATATTCGCCTTGGCTACCGCCTCGATGCTTGCTTTGTCCCTCGCTCATCGTCTGTTCTTTGTCGTCGAAGCCCTCCGTTCCCGTTCACACTTTCCCTTGGAAATTTCTAGATCTAGGTTTCCAGATCGCCAATCTCACACCGCTTGACGCGGTCGCCTACGATGCCGCTCTTCCTCTCGGAGGAGGAGTTCCGACTTATCTCAGATGACGCCACCGCGGTCGCAGATCGCGCTGACGCCGCCATCCGCGACCTCCACCGCCAGCTAGACACCTCGAAGGCAGAGTCCGATGCCTTTTCCATTGCAGCCGAGCAGAACTGCGCCCTCCTAGAGCAACGCTACGAGACCCTTTCGTCTGACTTGGCGCGGGTTCGAGCCGAGAACACTCAGCTATCTGCATCCCTTGAGAAGAGGTTATTAGAGATTGCTGATGCGCAAGCTGAGAAGCACCAGCTCCATCTCAAGGCTGTGAGACCTTTTTCGCCTATCCTTGCCCCGTTCCTTTTATCTGTATCGTTTACTTTTCTACTCCGAACATTTCCACCTCTTTATTTTTAACCATCTACTTATATTTTTATGTTCTCAGATTGCAAAGGACGGAGAGACTGAAAGGATATCATTAGAAGTAGGTGAACTCAACAAGTCCAAGCGGCATTTACTGGAATTGTTGGAACAGAAAGATGCAGAGGTCAGAGAGAAAAACACCACACTTCAGAGCTATTTAGACAAGATTGTAAGTATATATGCTCCATCGTTCTGGTTTATTAATGAAAACAACGTGTCCTTCGGTCTTGAATTTTGAGGATTCACCTTTGGAACATGAATACATATTTTTCATTTTCAAAGAGAACAAATAGTTTTTTATATTACATGATTTCTGTTCAGCATTTATAGGTCAGATAGTCTGCGTATGAAACTTGGCTAATGCAGTCAGACATGTATCCTTGCTTATATTACAATTGAAATTGAACCACTGTCGCCCAACTTTTTGAGATAATTGCTATGCAAAATTTCCTTTAGTGCAAAAATATGGGTGAACACTAACCGAGTTACTATGTCAAGAAAGTCACCTTTGAAGAGCATGTTTATTAGTGTTTACCAATAGACATGTCTTTATTGTCAGGTAAAAGCTCATTATTAATACTTTTGTATTTTTGCTTTCTAAGTTTTTGGTTATTTACAAGAACAAGTGCAGGTTCATGATTTCTTAGTGGAATCATTTACAAGACCTAACCCTAATAAAATCATATGATGGTGTTCAATCAAAAGCATCTGTATCTTGTGACTTTATTTCTATTCAATAATTGCTGCATCTAACCAATAACCTCAGATGGCTAATAAGCAGGTGGAATTAGTTTGTTTTTGGCTTTATGAAGTGGCCTGAAGCCGTTGATAGATCGTGAGGTAGCACTATACTTTGTTAGAATTGCAGTTCCAAAGCCGCAAGCAAAGCCTTCTCTGCTTGCTAACTACCCTTGACTTTATCAGTACTTTTCCTCATATCACTTAGAACGAAAAAGAGCGGAAATGCATGTCTTATTTCCGAAAGGAAATTGTATGTTCACTGATACGTCTTATAGCAATGCATTCTATTACTTGCATTTTTGTCTCTAGGTAAGGTTGATGACATGTTTTGATTTATAAACTGTCAAAGTTTGCCTGTGTGGCCATGTGGTTATGTATGCATTCTGGATTAACTATCTTGTTTTAGTTTGCAATTTATTAGTTGATAACGTAGAATTTGTTTGTATCAAAATTGTACCATTAGAGGAAATTTGGCTATATTTTGTTTTTCTGTTATGTCACCCAGTCAAGCTGTATCAATATTTCTGCAGTACTTAGTTTTGACCTTACATGCGCTAGCATTGATTTTTGTTTGTGATCTTTTTGCTCTATTTTATGTCACACTGCATTTGACTCTTACATACTGGCCCTAACTAAGTTGTTGTACAGGTTTATGTTTTTTCCATGACTAACTGTCATTATCTGTTGGCAGCCAACCTCCTATGTCAATAAGTCTGATCAGTATGCATTTAATATGTTCTTGGACACTTTTTATTGCATTCAGCTTATGTATGCTGATTGCATTCCAGCTAGCCACTAGAGGGTCATGAATGGTCATAGATTGAGAAAATTAAAATTTTGATAGAATTGGTTGTTATTTTTTTTTCGTTTCTGGTATATTAATATGAATTGTCATAAATTGAGTAAATTGTGATTTTGCTTGAATTATTGTGTTTTTTTGGTAGATTAATCTCACTGAAAGTGCTGCTGGAAAGCAGGCTAGATTGTTAGATCTAGAAGCGGAATGTGCACAGACTCGTTTTACTTGTAATCGTGTTAATCAGGTTTGCTTTCCATATTCCAATTGTTATGGTTGACTGTACAGATAATCTATTTCTTGTAAATGTGTTACATTTCTCTGTTACATGTTTGTGAGATGAGAGTCTATTGTGTGTTTGCAGTTACTACCTTGCTTTTCTCATTGCATGTAGGTCACTGATGTCAATGACCTATTTCATTTTTGAATTAATCGCAATAACAGTGTTTGTATTACTAAATATTATAATTTACGACATTTTTAATGCTGTGTTTTTTTCTATCTTATATATCTTGGGTAAAACTTCAGGTTCGGTTTATTGTGTCAGTGGCTTAATGCTAGATAGGATGATAGCCTTTTTTTAATTTCCAGTTAGTTTAATGCCAAAATCATGTAGCCTCCTTGCAATGTTTTTTTTTTGTAGACCTATTCATTTTATCACTTTCCTATTTATGGCAAACAAACCCCATATTGTGTTTTATAATGCTCTTTCATTAGTTGTTGAAGGATGTACTTCTTCTAATGACTATCTATGTAACAATAAAGTCACTTCACTTTACTCTAGGCAGTCCTGCCTTGGAACCTTTACATTAATGGACTTCTTAACATGGTCATGTGTTTCTCTTTAATTGTTGTTTACGGGGAGAGTTTCATGTTAGAGGTATCCATCCATGTACAGTACTTGTATCATGCTTTATAACATGCCATCTAAGCACACAATCTTTTTAAAGAATAACTTAACAACCCTGTTGTTTCACTAGTTTTGTTTTCTGCTTATTACTCCGATGCCAGAACTCTAAGAACATTTGATGTTAAAAGTATGTATAGTTTTTTTCTTGATTTATGGTTCTCACAAATTTCCATCTGATTTGATTTATGGTTCTCACAAATTTCCATCTGATTTCTTTTGATGATCATCATACAATCCTACCTAATCATTTGTTCAATTTTGTATTTTTAGGAGAAGGAACTTCTCGAAAAGCACAACACATGGCTTAATGAGGAATTGTCCGTGAAAGTTAACTGTCTAATTGAAGAACGAAAGGCACATATGGACATCGTAGCAGATTTATCCGCCAAACTTTCCGAGGCAAGTGCTTTTGGCTGAAAAATGTTTCAGTGTTCTAGCTTCATAAGTTTGCTATGATTTTTTTCTACATTATCCACAGTCTGAGAGGCAGATTAATGACTATTCTAGTTCACTTAAACACAGTACTGAAAGGGTGGATGAGTTGGAGCTCAGAAATGCTTCCTTGGAAAAGGTAGTCTATTCTTTTGCAAGAGTTCTTTAATTCATGACTTGCCTGACAGATTACTGACAGTTGATTCATGTGTTGCCTGAAAATATGCAGGAACTTTGTTCATCCAAGGATGCTGCAGCAGCCAATGAAGAGCAACTCACATCTGAACTCTCAACTGTCAGTATTATCTTTGATTCGGTTTGGTACTATTTTGTGGATGCTATTCTGATGTTTGGGAAATATCATGAGAAAAATTGGTTTGATTTTTCTAAGTTTGAGTCTTTATTGTTTATGTATAATAATACATGGAGTTAATTTACAGTGGAAAATAGGACTGATGATCACGATATCAACTGAGCTAAACAAAGTTTAGGTTCAGCACATGAAAGTACACTAAAGAAATTTATGCAACCTACCACCACTCAAGCTATTTCATAGACTGCATACGTGCATATGTGGTCAGTATTGAGAAAATATTTAAAATTGATTTTTCTTAATAGAAGTGCATGATGCAAGGTTTAGTTAGGAGTAAGTAGGGATAATTGATGTATTTGTGTTATAATTATGTGTGAACCGGGATGTTTAAAGGCAGATTTTAAGCAATTAAGTTCCACTTATGTCTAATTTGGGTTTAAATTGGCTGATCAAGGAATAGGCATGAATCAATTTGGTTAATTTAGGGTTGACCCCAACTTGAACCAGTTTGAACCGGTCTGTTTCAGACAAGCTCAAGTTCAGTTAGGGATTTTTTGGGTATTAAAATTTTCCTCTCTTCCTCCTAATCTCACTAGTCCCCTAGTCACTCCTTGTATGGCATGACACAAGCTTTCTCTAGGCCCTCCATGCTTGTGAATGCTCCCACCCCTCCCTTCTCCCAAACTAGTGCAGGAACATGCTTGCCCTTGCACTGTTGCTTTTCTATGCTCACGCTTTTTGCTATTGGCCAATGCTCCACTTCATGCAGCCGTCATACATGACCTGCTTTGCAGCCTTTATTGTGGTTCTGCTCTGATCCATTGCATCCCTAACATTACTTGTTGTGCAACATCTGGCAGCTTAATGCTGATGCTAACAACTGAGTTCTTTTCCTCATGTGAGCAGCAAAACCCAATCCTCTCGTCTTCTCTATTGATATAAGGCAAACTGACTCTCTCCTTCCCTTTTCTTGTAGCAACCTGACCTCTCTCCTCCAGGAAGCAGCAACATCTCCAACCATTTTCTCCAGGTGCAGCTGTAGTCCCTTCACCTCTGATAGACAAAAAAAGTGGCATGTCATTGCAGTCATAATTGTTGCCCTTGTTGTGACCTTGCAACATCTCATATCGTCAGTATGTCATAGCAGGTTTATGTTTACTGCAATACACATATTTGTCTTTTAATAGCAGGTCTCATCTGATCTTATCTATCAATCACATCTTTTTGCTTGATAGGCTGAATCTTATTAGAATTATTGGAAAGCAATTGAGCTAATGTGCTTTGGGAAGTGAGCTAATGGCTCAAGGTAGACATTTTGTGCTTTGTTGTTGTGAGCAATCTTCGCAATGACTGTGTCGTGGATCGTGGAATTTATTTTCATATTTACATTTGATTAATTAGAATCTTTAACGTTCAAATTATTTATTTGTAGTTAACCTAGGAGTGAGAACAAATGTTTTTTCATTGTGTATTGACCATATCAAGTTGGTTGTCCAGGCACATAGATGGAGCTGATGATATAGAGATGGATGATCTGGTTGTAATGACAATCTATTAAGCTTGATGATAATGTTAAGGTTATATTAGTTGGTTATTCTCTTGGGAAAATGATGGAGGTTATGATGGGAATCATGGGAAATATTTGGATGATTTTGGTGGAAATTGTAGGTAATATTAGTATTGACATATCAGATCAAGATGAATTATTTTTGCAGAGTGTTATCTAATATTAGGGAATCATGACGGTGCATAGAGTTGAGTTTAAGTGAGAATTGTTTTAATTTTATAAATGATTGATTATGACAAGGTTGAATTGTGAGGTCATTGAGCGGGACCTATCTTGGAGAAATTAACTTTGATGGTGTATTGTTCTTCAAGGTCATGCTATTTGAGAATATATTGATTCAAATTTCGAATCAAATTAGTAATTAAGGTTTAAATTGTCTTAATCAAAAAGTATGAATGATGTGGTGACTTTGAGAGGATGATGACAGATAGTCTCTTGGGGTTGATCTCAACATATCTAATCTTAGTGACAGTCCAATTTATTGTATTAGTTTTAACTTAGGTTGTTCGGTGGCTTTGTATTCTTATTCCTTTGTTGTTCATATTGTTGTTGATTTTCAATGATTCGTACATATGTGAAATCTCATGATGTATGTTCATGTATCAAATGAGTGGCACATATGTTATTTTTTATATCATACCAGACCATTATTTGTTATGACATTGTTTTAGGTGGTTTAGCAAGTGGGAATATAGGCTAATTAAGTTGTTTTTAGATGAATAATGTAACGTAATTGTTTATTTTTTTGTAAGTGCTGGGCAAATATTCAATGAATGGATCCATTAAACTATTGTACTAATGCTAGGTTCTTCTTCAGAAGGAACGCGTTGCAGGGTCCGACTGTAACGTTTCGACAAGGATCGTTATATCTCTAGAATTTTGGTGTAATAATAAATATGCAAGAGTTTGCGTTGCAGGGTTCGACTGTAACATATCGGTGAGGACTGCTATATCTCTATAAAAACTTGAGTGTAGTGTTAAATATGTAAGAATTCTCACACCATAGGTTGTGTAAGAACAAGTATTATAGGTAAACTAATAGTTTAAGATTTGAAATATGGAACATAGGAACCCTTACTGATAAAGCAATGGAGGTAATATATGATGATTAGGAGAAGAAATAATATTTTATGTGTATAAGAGACAAAATGGGTAGGCGAGAAGACAAAGATGATAAAGAACTCAAGCTTTAAGTTATGGTACACAGAAAAGAGTAAAACAAGAAATGAAGTGAATATTATTGTAAATAGTTTGTTAAAGGATAAAGTTGTAGGAGTAGTTAGAAAGTGTGATAGAATTATAGCTCTTGACATAATAGTGGAAAAAGAAACTCTAAACGTAATTAACATATATACACCTCAAGCAGTATTAGATGAAGATGTCAAATCGAGATTTTGGGATGACCTAGATGAAGTATTACAAAATATTCTGTTAAATGTAATGATTTTAATAGGAGACGATCTAAATGAATATGCCAGAGTGAAAAATGAGGAATATGAGAGAGTGCATAGGGGTTATATGTTTGGAACAAAAAATGAAAAAGGTAAAATTATATTGGATTTTGCGACTGCATATGACCTTATACTAGTTAATACATTTTTTAAGAAAAGAGAAGAGCACTTAGTCACATTTAAAATGGGAATAATAAATCGCAAATTGACTTTCTTATGGTTAGGAAGAGGGATAGAAAGATTTGTAAAGATTGCAAAGTTATCCCTGGAGAATACTTAACTATTCAATATAG